>JAANSK020198542.1:0-14542 GCA_011763485.2 Isoetes engelmannii
AGGGTTAGGTTTCCCTTAATTATTAATGAAAGGTTAGGTTTCCCATTAACCATTAACATAGCTAAATATCCTTAATTGAATATCCCTGATGGATACTTAGTGACACTCTTGGTGACACTAATACGAGGTGATGTGGCATGTATTTAAACCCGTATAAATACCTGGAACGTCACATCCGAAAACCTTGCGCTGGTCTGTTGGTTTGTTGAAAATGGGTTCTGGTCTTGAAGAGATATGTGTGTTGTGGTATTTTGCTTCATGTTTCATGTGACCAGGGAAGTAGCCGAAACCCTTATTTTGGTCTGTTGCTTTGTTCAATAGTTGTTTTGGTTTTCAAGAGATTAAGGAAAAACAATGTTTGAAGCGTATGTGTTTCTTGTATTTGATGTGAAATCCGTGGAGCATCATGTTCTTTTGTGGCTTTCGGTTCTTTTTTTTTTTTTTTTGCACATCATGTACTGTTAAGGAAGGAAGGAATGCAGGTATGCCTGTCCCTATTGCTGAAGCTAATGGGCACACTGATGTGCGTGAGGTCATTGACCTCACGGACAGCAGTGATGAGGGCGTGACTTCACGGGCAGTCTCTAGGCCGCCTCCTCCTGTTCCTCTTCAGCCTGCTCCACGGGTGGCTATACCTCAACCTCCAAAGCTTCTGCCCCTATTTCCACCACATGGCCCTGCTTTCCCACATGTCGTTCCACTAGCAACGCAAATGCCAGACATACCTCAGTTGATAGCTAGTGGTCTACCCGATCCTCGGGTGGCTAATTCAGAAGTTGAGCATGGCCGTGTTGGCGGAGAGCTAATAGAAAATGTTGCTTCTATCAATACAATAGCCGAAAGTGTGGCTGCTACTTTGAGGGTCCTTAGAATCCAGCTTGGCAGTTTATTTTATGCCCTGGAGCAAGCTAGCAGCTGTCGAGTGGGAGACAATAAATGTAAATCATGAGCAGAGAAATGCTTTGCGTGCCCACATGAACCTCGCTTGGGGCATATTGGTGAGAGTGCTAAGGAGGATAGATGCTCTGCAGCAGCAACATGTCGCTGCATTGCACTTGAGGTATAACTAGCTTCTGTTACTGTTGTTTGTGTTTATGTGGTTGTGTGTCTCATGTTCCTGTTATTTCTTGTTTGTGGTTTGTATTGGAAGAGTCGTCAGTTGTTCAATATGTTTGGAATGATCTTTTGAATGATCTGTATGTGATGTGTACATAGAGTGCTTGGAAAGTGGAAAAAGGAGATTTTGAAAAATAAGGGAATGATTCGTGTGCTGTCTGTACATAGGATACTTGAAAAAGTAAAAAAAAAAAAGAACTGCATAATTGAAAAAGGAAAAAAAGGACTTGCATACCGTCTTGTATATATGTGACTGTGGATACCATACGCTTGTGTGCATGCTTGCATGGGAATAGCCCCCCGGCTTTAGGCCGTGGAGGAGTATATTTGGAATCCGCAAAGCGGAGGGGGTTCGAATCCCCCTGCTCCTTTTCGTCTCCTTCTGTGATGTTTTATAGGGTGGAGGGCGTGACCAGGTGGCAGCTGCTCATTCAGTTTCGTGCATGTTCAATTGACTTGGAGGTTGACTAAATGGTTGACTCCACAACCTTTAGGGACAATCATAGACCTACGTGGAAATTGGGATTTGACCCCATCTGAATCTGGGCAGACGGCCCAAGTTCCACTAGAAGGAATCTTTTTTCAAATATCCTGGCCATCAATGGCCAAGATTGAGCGATAAGGAGGATTGAGCAATAAGGATTGATAACCTGAGGCCTTTAGATAAAGTGACACCTAAGGTTGGGCTGCGTTGGAATTCATATATTTTTGCAAACTGTGACATCACACGTGACAAAATGTGCCCAATCTACTCAAAAATAATAATTTATATGTTTTTGGAGACGACATTACACTTGGCAAAATGTGCCCAAGCTATTTACTTGGAAGGCAAAGTCCAAGGAGGTCGTTTCTTTTGCGGAAAAAGGCTTCAACAGAAACGAAAAGGCTGGGGGTGAGAGGCATTGTCTCCATGGACTTTGCCTATTAGTCAGCTCCAAACTTACGGGTCTTGTTACAGCCTTTCATCCATGTCAATCCTATATTATAAGATTATAGGGCAGAAGAGTGTGTGTTGCATCAACTGCATGGACGGCTAAGATAGCTTGAACCAGACATAACACGTGCTACTCACAGAAGAAGCCAGAAGAATCTGCTTGACCAGGGCATCTCCAAGTATAAGATTCCCTAAACTTTCCAACCCTAAAAAGCAACAGTTCCAATCCTAACCTCAGACATGGCTTCAACGTTTCTGTTCAACACCACTCATGGATTCTTGTGCCAGTTCCTGCTCCTGCTCTCTAGTTCACCAGTCATGTGTTCCTATCTGTAGTTCTTGCTCCATCAGTCTTTAGCTATTTACTTGGCTAGTTTGGAGTAAATAAGATTCTTCATTTCGACCATTGTTGTTTCTTGGCTTCTAGCAGAAGCCAACATTTACATCTGCCAAAACTCCTACTCCCCTTGCATCAATCAATTTCTTGCTACCTTATCTGTTACACCTGAAAATGTATGTTGAAGACAGGAGCAGTCAATGGATGCACCTCCAATATAATCCGGCTATCAATTCTGGATAGAGTTCGTCCCTCTTTGCAACCACATAGTTTCATTCAGAATTATTCAAAGCAACCTAGCCCAAATTTTGTAACTCTGAATGAAAATGGCAAGGAAGCAACTGCCGGATGCCATCTGCAACAAAGATTGTGCTTCCAAACTCTACATGCGAAAAAAAATTGTCCAAAAAGCTTTTCCAATTTCAATCCTTGGTAAAGTTGTCAAAAAGAGAAAAAGAGGGGACCTCAAAATACCTGTTCTTCATAGTCTTGCAACCACCTTGCAAATGTGATGCTTCATTAGCCCATACTAATTACTTTGGAGGTGTTCTTGCAAAAGGATGCAAAGATAGCATTTTCCAAATCCAGTCCATATCTTTTACCATGGCATACATTCTCTTTCTTTATCACAACTAAGTGATGGAGCTACAGCAAGAAACCACTGGAGTATACTGTACTATAAGCAATAAAAAACGATAAATCTCATGAATTATATTTTTGGGATTATTTGCTCTTCGTACAAGATCGATTTGACTGTCCAAGGATCTTCAAATTTACAAGGCGATGCCAGTTACTGCATGATCCTGGACAACACATCCCTGCAGTCCAAAAACAACAAATTGAAGTCATATTACTGCTACCTGCATCATCCTTCGCCCTAAATGTGGAACAATCGCCCAAATATTGTAGAGATAAGATATATATATATATATATACTATTTTATCTTTTTTCCCGAATGCATAAATAAAAAAAGATTCTTAGGGACAAAGAATCATTATTAGATTGAAAATAGACGAATCAAAATTTTGCCACAAAGCCACTAGAAATTCTCATCAAATTCAGGGCTTCTGAAGGGCAGATGTTGCCCCCATAAACAAAGCTAAGAAAACACCAAAGCTTGCACCAATGGCAGCACCAATTGCAGCTGTTGCTCCTCCTCCGTATTTTCCATATCCCAGTAATTGGCCTTTTGGACTTTGCTGAGTCTGTTTATGCTCTCCTACATCTAGAGCTTGCCTTGCAAGTTCCTTCAAAGACCATGACGATGTCAGAACAAAATAAAAAGCACTGCACATAAAGCATGGCCAAGTTTTACCTCAAAAGCATTTTCCTCGCAGCTTAAAAGTATCCTGTGGATCAAGGAACGAAGATTTTTCACACCTTCTATTGGTAAGACATCAACTTTTCTTCTGAATGGCATTTGAACAAGATTCACAGGGGTGTACATTATCTTTTGCATTGTTCCTTGTGTCTTTGCAGATGAGCTAGATTCATTACTTGCTGACAAATCCTCCACTGATGCATGCCCCTTTACAATATAAGGGCATGAGTTTACCACTGCTGTCAGACTGGGTGGAACTTTGTATGCCTCCATAACGGCAGCACTTGCACGATGACGACGATCAGCACTCACTGAGAACTTATTCGTAATTGCTAGCACATGTGGAATGCCAGCCGTAACTACCTCATCCACCAGAATTGAGAGAGCCGGACTGGCGCCAGAAGTACCACCCGTCTGCCGTAGTCGTGGTATCTTTTGTGCAAGGTTGTGAACTAGAACCACCAGATCAATCTTTTTGCTACGACCACCTACAGACAGAGCTAATTCCTGTCTAAGCTGCTCCTTTTCATGGTTCAAATCCTACACCAGATACAGCAGCAATGGTTAAGCGCCATCTGAATGCTTTAGGATATCTTAGTGTTCTTCTGACTATATTCCACCAAATTTGAGCACCCTTGTTAACATTAATGAGTGCTTTATGATTTAAAAACTAGTAGTTTTAATAAATACCTGAAGGTTAACACCAACAGCATCAACATAGTTGATCCCACCAGCAACACCTTCACGCCATTCCATGTCTGGAAATATTGCATCACTGTTGAACGTTGTGCCTCCAGCTTGTCCCAGCAAAGCGTAATACAACGATGTTTTACCAGCACCCTAGATCGATTATAAAAGTTACTTGATGATGTATATTGCACGAGAAGTAAAATTTCTCATACCTCTAGCCCCAAGAGGCGGACCCGCCTCATCCTGAGTGCAACATTTTTTGAGGAATGTGTAAAATCCGTACTGCAATAAACTGACACTTCACCCACCCCTTCTATGCTATCACCTAGATTAATGCCACCTACATGCTGATCCAGTCCTGAGCTGTCTGCAATGGATCCATTTGCTTCTAAATTTAATTGCTGGGCTTTCTGGACAGGTGCTCCAATCCTGATACGCATTTTCTGCAATCTAGCTTCTGCCGTTTCTATGGAAGGAAGATCGGGAGGTATGGATTCAATTGTTGTAGAACACCTAAGGAAGATAAAGGTTAAGGACAATTAAAATCACCAAGAAAGCTAAAGCACTGTGAAATTGAACACACAATATAAATAAAAATCATACCATCGTCCATTCACCTTTGCTCGTACTAGTGTACAAAGATGGAGCCCATAACCTTGTATATCTACTTTCAATTGCTCCGAGCCCCTCTTTTCCCCTGGAGTACCACTCCATCCAAGAGGAACAAGGGACGTAGCAGATCGAATAACTAATGGGTCTGTTATTTTTCCTGCTTCTACAATGCCGGACATTCCAAGCCATTCTTGCAAGTGGGGCAAATGAGGGAGCTGCTCCACAATAAATGCTGGTGCTGGAAGCTCTGGCTTTATGCAAAAATCATGTATCCTGAAATTCAGACAAATATTTTGAAGTTTAAGAGCTAGCAAGTGCACTACACAAATGAAAAAACAATGAGGGAAGACAACTGGTCATACTTTTGAAAACGAGATCGATATGATTTCATCGTATGTGATTGAAATCGGTCTCTTAATTCCAAGAGAACTGATTGCACCTATGAACATGCCAAAACAGGAAAATCAGAAACATGGTGCAGTGGCAAACATACATTCCATGTTATAGCATGCCTAAAGAAATCGGGTGTTTTGCCTGTATATCTTAGTGTTAAATGGAAAAAAGAAGATATATGTTTCTAATTGCTTCTAATTCCATTCCTCTGAGATTTTTTAAGGGTTGGCTGTTAGCTGCATGAGCAAGCTGGGGTTTCTTTCAGTCTCTGAGACTTGGCTGAGTAAATCTTGTAGCTGCATGCACATGCGGGGACCTTCTTTCAGTTTTTCTGTTAACTTCTATGAATAAACTTATTGCTGTGTGTTCAGACAAAGAAAAGACAGAAATTTTTTCACCTGAGACCAGCGTACATTTCTTCCCAACGGATAAATAAAGAATTAACAGGGAGCAGCCTGTAGTTGCTAAGATTGTAAGAGGGGTTTCATTGATAATAACTTCAGCAATAACCTGTTTGACTACAATGGCACAAGTTTGTAACTGTTCAAAAGAGTAGTCTCTTTCCTCATACCAGTTAGCAACCTGGTGAACAGTGAGAAAGAAAGACAAGGTTTTGGAGTCCGGTAAATCGTTGGGTCTAGTTCTTTCTTGGCCAATAACCACATTTCGGCTTCCTTAACCAGATCGAGGGCGCCCACAAATTTGCAATTTTGCATAAAGGCAAGAAACAGCAAGACTTTACCTATTGGGTCTTCCATGGATCAGGACTTTGGATTCATCAATATAAAATTAGTCCTTTCTTTTGTGGGCTTTAACATTCTATCCACCAAAAAGTCACACTAGCTCTTTGCGAATACAACATGCAATAGCTCTCTATACCTAAGATATTTTTCATTGATTTACTAGGGAATTTTGAGTTACCAAAGTATGAAAAACTATACCGATGTTAGCCGTGTATACTCTGATGCTGACAGTGGCTCCACTTCTGATTTCTCTAACAAGAAAAGCTACAAAAAAGAAACATAAACATTAGGCTAGCACTTTCCCAGAATAATATCTTGAACGTCAGAGACCAAACACAGCATACCTGACCAAAAGGTATATATGAAGGTAATGCAGGAACTCGGGGTCGCCAATCTGAAACTCCAGATTTTGGTTCTTTCTTTCCACTCAACGGGGCAGAATCAAATTTTGCTGGTTCGGTGCTTGACTCCGGTGGCGACAGGGGAACTAACGCAACTCTGTCAGCATTTTCCTGGATCTCAAGAGATCCAGCCAACGACTCGTCTTCCACCTTAGGTCCTGCTATCAAGTCCTGCTCCTGTGCACTCAAGTCCTGCTCCTGTGCACTCTGTGTGGCACCCCTAAACCATTGCAGTGGTCTTTGCACACCAGCAAGAGGTACAAGTCTTGAGATTCTCCAAAATGGACTTTGAACTGGCCCGACACCTAATGCCATGCGCTCGCCCTTGGCATTCTTTTCTATTCTTGTGCTATTTGGGTCACTGGCTGCTTGTATGGAGGTTTCTGTCTGTCCTGCAGAATCACTGGTTTGTACTTGATAATGTTGAAAATATGCTGGAGATAGAAGACGTGGAACAATATCTTCAGGAATGCAGTAAGTATGAAAATGGTTTTGCCATCCTTGTTGATGTACATAGCTGGAAAAGAAGGAAAAATAATAAAGTTCATATAGAGTAACTTCTCTTAGTGAGCAAAAACAAAAGCCATAAAGTCTTGTTCTTACTCACGAAGAGCGCGATTTCCAACTGGAGGTTGAGAAAATGTGATGCATTTGATATCTAACTTGGATCCTAATTTGGGCGATGAAGCAAAGACCCTTAGAATTGCTAAGGTAGTCAGAGCAGCAACCTGCAAATGACCAAAAAGATCTTAGATAATAAAATAGAAATGTGATCGACACAATAATATCATTATGTGAAATCTTACTGCGCCACCTAGAGAATGGCCACATAACACTAAATTCCGACCCTTCTTCTGAGCAAGACGATACAATTCCACTGCTGGTATCCCTTTTGCCCGACCAAGAAAGCCCTAAGATAGCACATAACTTCAGCAATATTACAGATGCAAACGATATAGCCAGATTAGACATACCCTGTGAGCAGCCGGCCTTGGACCAGACTGAAGTCTGGTTTTTGCCTTGGGTTGCGGATCAAGATTGGTGCCCAACCCTTTCACGGTCCCAGCATCTGACGGTTTACCAGGAGATGCTTCCTCATTATCATTGTTAATAACTCCCAGATACATATCCTCATTAAACACATCTCCTTGAAACACATTCACATCTGTAATCACATCCCTGCAGAACAATGGAGTTTTATCAAAATCATGCTAATTCTTTCTCTAAAATAAGGTGTTCAGTCTCAGTGAAGATGTGTGAAAAGTATAATACTTGCAGCATGCTCACTTGTAATGATTAGTTCCAACAAATGATGCAAAAAGGGTGTTTCCAGCTTCAGCCAGCAAGTACCTGCCAATAGAGCAGAAAAGTACATGTTAAGTTCAAGAAACTTCAAATCCATCACATTTCCTATTAGTATTATGAAGGCTAAATAGCTGAAAGCTAATCTCCTCTCCATGCAAGTAAATTGCATTTTACGAGGCAATTAAATTGCATATGCATCGGTAAATTCCTTCTTTCTATAAATATGTCTCAAGTTGCTGTCCAAAGTTGTTTCTTTATTTTCAAAAATATAACCTTGCGGACAAATTGAACATCCAGTAATTGGTAAGAACCAGATCTTAAGATACAGAAATGGTTTCAAATATCTGAAGAGGATCCTGCTTGAACCAACAACCTCGCAATTATACTCTGCTCTTACAAATTTTGTAGATAAAAAGCAGAATACTGCTCCGGAAAGGGAGTTGGCATACTTATGAGGTACATGCTCTAAAGAAACTTGAACACGTTCCAATGCTACTAATTGCCCACCGAAGCCCGTCTTAAATTTGTTGACAGCCCGTACCAACTCCGACTCTGGCGTCTGGAAAGTCCCAAAACGTTAGATCTTCATTTTAAAGCAGAAATGACTTAGTAGGATGGAATTAATTGTCCACTTTTGGAAATGTAAATCTTAAGCGTATCCAATTTTCAGTTCAAATTTCACTCTATTAGCAGGGTAAACAAGTCGTATTAAAACAAAAGAAATCATTGAAAATATAAGAAGGAGACGAACGTTTATGAATTATGCAGAAGCAATGGTATGGAAGAATTTTTCAGCTGACTGAAGTTTCATAAAATAGAGTGAGAAAGGCAGCAGCAGATTTGTTGGCCTAAATAAAGTTTCTGAATATAAGTAGTATCGAAGGATTGATAGTTTGGGATTTCCATTATTGCAACATTTAAAATAACATTCCCTAAGCATATGCATGGCAATTTAACAGAGCATACTTTGTAAACGCATTCAGACAGGATCATTGCTCCAAAAAGATCCTGAAGCTCAGCTAGACTATCAACTTTCAATGCCTTGCATAAGGATTGGACTTGTTGGGCGCGTCTCTGATACTCTTCCTTCAACAGCTGCTTTTGATCCTTGCCATTGTGACCTTGCCAGGGCCACTTCCATTTCCACTGCCATGCACGCCATAGCTGTCTGTCCTTTTGTTGTTGAGACCAAGCATCCAGCTGCTGCTGGATCATGCTTACCCACCCAGCCATGGGACATGCCTAGTAAAAAAAATTAGAGCATACAAATCTCAGCTTCTCAGGCAGATAAGCTCATGCATTCTGGGGATTGATTTAAAACCAGAACAAGACCAAAATCGATGAAAATCTTGCTCCCACAATGCTTGGATTAGCATGATTCTGATATGAAAAAACAGATGAAACCGTAGTGGGTCGTTAATTGAGCCTTAGTTGTGAAGCATACAAGTGGTGAAGGCCGAAGAAGACGTCGATTAGGGTAAGCATAGTTTGGGCACGTGGTGCCGACGGTTAGGATTCGCCGTTGTGTGGAATCAAAGTAGCTTGCACAAGGAGGCAAGAACCTTTCACAACATATATAAGTCATGTACAAGTTTTGTTTGATGGTATTTTTGTTTGCAAAAAAACTTGGCATGACACGTATAGAAGACTACGAGATCGACACGTACATTCTAAAAATTTTAAGGCTAAGTAACGCATTTATGGCGGATCGGCTCGGATCTGCCTTGGCTATGGCAGATTTGTCTAGCACAGCGGCCGCCTTCCAAAGCTTAGAAGATTGTTCTTTCTTCGTCGACAGGTATCATTTCTTCATCGATGAGCATTTGTGTGTTGATTACTCTAGCATTCCTTGATTCTGGCGTTACTTGATACTGGGCGATTTTTTTTCTACGTCAAGCAAAACACAGGTAGATATACGAGGACGATTTGTTTTTTAAGGGTGTTTCCTTTACAGTAGCAGTTTTTGGCAAACTGCCTTCTGCTCCCTTCATCTTTTAATCTAGATATTAAAAAGGGCGTACCCTTAAGTATGACCCTATAAAACGGGCGTGGAACCCTAAATGTACCCTTTTGGTACCTTGAGATCGCGTCAGCCCTGATCGATCGACCCTTGATCCTCGCGCCAGCCGCGTCCTGGATCCGGCAGCAATCTTCATCGACTATCTCGACTCCTACAATAACAACTGTCATGGATGTCCTGAGAGGAATGCTTGCCTGCCAAGGATCCGGTGAGTACCCTTGCACGCTTCCGATGTGATAGATTAGCCTTGGCGATTTGACTCTACCCGAATAGTAGATGTCAAGAACTGACCAATGAACCTGATTAGATGTATGTGATCTTAGATTACTATTTTGTTATTTGATTCATTGTATTTATTGACGGATAATTCTGTTCACACCTCTTGTGTATTGGGACGGGGGGTAGAGATCCAGACCAGAGTAGTGATGATTCTATGATAGCCTCATTAATTCCCAATTAATGCAGCCTGTGCATAAGAGCCCGCCTGGCTGTGGGTGGCGGAGCTAGACCGACTGACAAGGGAAACTTGTCCGGTTACAGTTGATCCCTATGGTGTGTGACATCTACCAGGGAACATTGTGGGATAGGCCTAATACCTTGGCACTGCATGAGGGTAAGTTATGGCTCGACACCTTTTGGGTGATACGTCACCTTCAATGGGGTTCAAGTTGTAGACGAGAAGTGGCTCTCTATCTCACTTGTAACTGGCATGCATCTTCTGGAAGAGCGAGATCTTCTCTCGGGAACTAGGGAGATGCAACCCAGGAATAGCCCCTTTGGCTATGCACCCTGCAGGCTACGGTTAGGTTCCAATACTTTTTAGCCTATTTTCAGAGTAGGCGCATGAGGAGCGGATGGACTATACAACAACCATGTTCTTGTGCCAGCCAAATCCAATTGCCATGAATTATGTCTGCAATGACTTCTTAAGACCCCAAGCTGTCAGTCCATCATTATGAGTCTGAGCCGTGAGTCTCATAGGCCTCTGGCCTCCGTGGACGTTAAAATTTACTTACTTCCTTCCTTCCTTCCTTCCTTTGTTGTTATGTTCATATGTTATTATGATCTGATGTTATGGTGATTCCACCATTCGTGGTGGTTATGTTCTTATTGTGATGCTATGTGCTTATTCTGTGCGCTTCCGCAGCTAGATAGATCCCGAGGGAGACGGGATAAATGACACGTCCGATCCTCCCACGTCAAATTCTTGCTCACCATCAAGAGTCTGATATCAGATGGACAACCTCTTGTTGGCTAGTATGGCTTGCAGGGGGGAATCTCCGATTTCTATACAACGAGAGCATCATGTACGAGCAGGGGACGTCATGGTTGGAGATTCCAATATCACATCCGGTGTGGCTTCTGTAAAAGGCTTACATGGAATAGCTTGTGTATCTTTAGGCGGTTGGAAAAATCCAAACGATATACTTGGTCTCCTACCCTCTCGGTTATACTCTAGGACCCGCCCATCTTCGAGCAAGCTTCTTGCATGTATCAATCTGTAGCTTTGTGTGCTTGACTTTTATCGTTAGCCAAACATTACCTTCGGCTTGAAATTCCCTTGGCAATCTATGCTTAACGGCGAGGCTCTTTTTCCGGCTCCTAGCTGCTAGGAGGTACCATACCTCTTTCACTAGCTCTTGCATATTCGCAAGGAGCTTATGAGAAACTTCTACCTTTGACACTGGATTGTGCCAAGCAACTGGAGTTAGACATTGGTAGCCATAATTTGATCATGAATATGGGCACATTCTAGATAAGTCTTGTTTGGTAAATTACACAGAAACTCCACTAAATGGATGTAATCTCTCCATTTGGGTTGCTAATTCCAAACACAACTCCTTAACATCTCCTTTAAGGCAACCCTCTGTGCAATAGCACCTTGTTTTTCTTTTTGCGTTACCCGCATGGCAAACTCTAGGGATGGATGTAGGAAAAGGGATATGCTCGATATATTTCTTCTGAATGGTGGATATTATGAAATACTAATGAATTGAAGGCTGATATTGAAACAGAGCTAAGGCCAACTTGAAAGTCGTGTTTACCCGAGAATTTGTATTTCGATTGGGAGTCGAGTTTGCATGAAAAGAACGCCCTCAAGAGTGGAGATTGCCTTGGGACATCATCCGTTCTTGACAGTTGTGCTTCCTCTTCGATTTGTTCCATCGACCTTTAAACTGGACCTTTGAGGCCAGCTCAAACCTTTCGCGTGTTTTCCAGGGTTCCGGTTTTGTTACTATATTTTCATCTGGTATTGTGCAAGGAAGCTTGTTTTGCTTGAATTCCAATTGTACTTCTTGTTTTCCAATTACATCGGCTCCAACACACCAGCCAACGAATTTCATGAGGGCAACCCTCTGTGCGACAACACCTTGTTTCATAAGAAGAATTTTACATCTTTTTATAATAATAGGTAATAAAATGTGCAAGCCACACAACAAATTGTAAGTATTTTAGAGGTTGTTCTAGGCCACCTAGAAGATGAAGATGTTTGTAATTATGTGAATAGTCATAATGACATCAACTCAAATTCATCAAGGTTATTGTTGGACCAGAAGTACTTATAGCACCGGAACTGAGTTTGAAGCTAGCCCCAACCTACCAAAGTCTTTGTCATATTGTGACCCTAGCATTTTTCTGCGCGAAATTACCATAAGATCAAGTTCGAATGAAAACATAGTCCTTGTATCAATATGCTTCTTTGTCGTCCAAAGTTAAATTGCATCTATGACACCAGATGATGTAAAGAATGATGGTAATCAGGGAGTTTGTGACCTTCATGCAATTCATGTGAATGGTTTGTGGCCAAACAACTCATCAATCAATGTATCTAAAATATGCACTACCTATATCCAAAAAGGGATTAGCTTTGAGCAGAAAAATGGGTGTGTTGTACTCTCCACCTCCAAACAGCCTAGAGGGAATTGATTCTTCATCTACTAAATCTGTATCCCAGTGAGCTTGTCCCTGGTGCTTACTGCGTCTTGCAATGCCAACCACCTGTGCAACTGCAGCTTCTTCAGCACCATGATTGCCAACAACTGTGCAACTATTCTTTATGCAAATAGTGTTCTACAATTGTGGAGGCATACATTTCTAACATAAGAACTAGAATGTTGAACAAGGGCTATGAGTATGGAAAAGCATAGAAGTATGACTTGGGTGAGCCGATTTAGAGAGAGGTTTGTTTTGTGTAAGGTTCTAAATGCCGTCAGGAATTGTAAATCTATATTGAAAAACAAGAAAGCACACTTCGTTGCTGAGCATCAGAAGTGAATGCTTGAATTGCGACTATGTAATCCTTAGCATATTTCGATGCAGCAGTGGATGAGCAATTGATTCAATTCTTCATCCTGGAGGTCATAATTTCGTGTCTCCTTTGGTAGGTACTATTGTTCAAATTCAAATTACAAAGGAGGAAGTTAAAGAAGGACTACGACATTTATCCAATGGTGGAAAGTCTCATCTTCAATGTTTGCACGTAGAATTACTTAAGTGAAGGGGATCTGCTGTTGCTTCCAGTTATCGCTGCTCTTTTCTTGCAAGAAGGATTGAGAAACTTGGGCTATTGTTAAGGTCCTCTCCATTTACAAAGCAGACGATAAGAATGACCCTTCTAATTATCGCATGATCATGGCCATTCTGATTTTTTTAAAGCTCTTACGCCAGTATTACTGAGAAGAAGATAGCATGGGCAAAAACCTAGTATATGTGCTATAGGACAGGCAGGCTTTTGCTTGAGCCATTCTACTATAGATCATATAGTCGCATCGTGTATTTTTATTGAACATAGTCGAAGGTTGAAATAGGACCTCTATATATGTTTTGTGGATTTTACTTCTGCTTTTGACACAGTACCTCGGAGCTTCTTTGACAAAGATCCAAGCGCTTGGGGTTCCACAAGATCTTCGTAACACAGTTCATAGGCTCTTTGAAAGGGTATTTGGGTGAAAGCATGTTACGATAAATTTCACCGTAAAATTACCAGCTAAATTTCCTAAATTTCTTTTTAGGTAGTGCAAAACTACCCAAAAAAGTACCCAGCACTAGGTACTAGGAACTTGCATAAATGTCTCAATAAATAATAAGTTTAAGAATTAATTTATTCATTTTACTCTCTAAAAGTATTGTTGTCCTCTTACTACTAGATGTTGACATGTTATTGACTTCTTATTTTGAAAATTTTTTATTGATTTTGATGGAAAAAATAAACAGGAAGTACCAGTTTTAAAAGTATCCAGCGTAGGTACTTTTGGGAGTTCCAAAAGTGGTTGTCACAATTTAAGGGTCTGAACGGGACTTGAACCCACTACCTCTGGAGTGGTAGCTGTGCATCCTAACCAGTGATGATTTTAGGGGCGAAATTTCGCAAAATAGCGAAATTTTTGGGTTTTCTAAAAATTCCCTACGATGGTGGAGTAGGTTCCTTTTCTTTATTGCCATTTTATTTTTCGCCCAATATTTTTCGGAGGGCAGGTTCCAGCTCCTGGCGCCTTCGCCGACCTCTTAGCTCGGGCGGCAGGAATTTTAGCCTCCTTTTTGGCAGCATACCTTCTTGATCCCTGTTTTATCGCCCTCATACGAACGGCACAAGATATATCTCCTAACCTAGTTCCTTGTGCTCTTTTTTTCTACTTACACAAGCTTTAGACACCAGGTAAAAAAAATG
>JAANSK020198653.1:0-14541 GCA_011763485.2 Isoetes engelmannii
TAGTGCACTTGGCTAAGGCGTGTTGCTTGCAACTAGGAGGTTGTGAGTTCGAGTCCTGCCTTGTGCAACTACCTTTTATATCCGTGTGATGACTATCTTTTGTACATATTGATATAATACTTGTGTAATACTTGTATAATCCGTATGGTCATCACAGGCACATTGTCTCTTCAATAGGTTAGCATAGTCCTTCGCATCCTGAAGTTTAGAAGACCTAGCTTTCCTTAGTAAGATAGTGCCATCAAAAAATTTATCCTGTAGGTCCAGAGTTTCTGCATCCGTAAGACTCATTATCCTTTTCATGAACACTTTGTCGAACAACCTTGGATCTGGTTTCACTGGCAGCTCTCCATTGCTATCTTTAGAGTTCCCTTTTGCCACTCTCTCCATATCTGGTTCCATTTCTGCCGGACCTCTTCGTTGCAGAGTATAAGGTCGTATTGATCCGACAATGATTCTTTACCCTTGATTTTTGCTTATTTTTACCTTCTTCCTCTTCAGGAACCTCATCCTGATTCCCCTCTAGCAGCACGAAACGACAGAGCCGCTCAAACTCCTTCCACTTCTCCGAAGGTGCTCTGTTTCCTTTAGGGCGTGGAGGACAGCCCAGAGCCTTCCACTGCTGTCGTGCATGTATAATTTGGTCGGGGTAACGGCTGCACATGAGAAAACAACATTAACGCACGAGGAAATCCGATGCTAAACAATAAAAAGTTCAATAACCATTTGGTGTTTCTCGACTTGCGAGTCGAGAATCACCACTAGAGTTGTGCTGCTCCAATTTTCTCGACTTGCGAGTCAAGAAAGAGTCCAGTCTCAATCTTTGTGAGGATTCTCGACTCGCGAGTCGAGAATCTCTTCAAAAATTCAGACCAGCGTGTTTCTCGACTCGCGAGTAGAGAAACCTATGCAGGACGTATCTATTTGAAATTCTCGACTCGCGAGTCGAGAATTTCGACTAGGAAGAAAACGTAACAAATAATAAAGTACCTGATATAGCTGGCAACGGCTGCTATTGTATTCTGGGCGGTCCTCTTCATCCTCTCTTTCCTCTGTCCTACTGGGATTGCTGTTTTGTGCCTCATCATTCGCACCTGAGCTCTCGCATTCCGATTTCGGAATGTTTCAGTGCCTGCAAAATCTTGGAGCAATATGTCCCTTGCAACCACAGCTTTTCACGAACCAGAGAAATTTCAATTGCAAGTTCCCTAGAAGTCAGGCTGCTGTCCGCCCTGATTTTTTCCAGATCCTTGAAGCCGAGATTCTGGCAATTCATCGGGGGAGCTCTCCCCCCCTTCGCTTTGGACTTGCTCATATTATTGAATACAAAATTGAAGACATCTAGGTTCTTGGTATGAAAAAACCTGCCTTTGTTGACATCTTCAACGACGAGCGTAATGTGTGTATTATTAGGCGCAGAGACAGACAACACAACCCCATCCCTGTTGTAATTATCTATATTGCTCTGCTTGCTCCTCCACCAAAACATTAGATCCTTATCCTTCCCCTTCGTCTGGACCTCCATGTACCACCAGCAATCACCCGGATGTGTTAATGTAGATATAGGTTAATGACATATGTGTTGAAGTGGACATAGGTTAATTTGGATATAGGTGTTAATGTAGACGTAGGTTAACGTGGCCATGGGTCAATGTGGACATAGGTTAACATGACCCTAGGTTAATATGGATATAGGTTAATATGAACATAGGTGTTAATGTGGACATAGGTTAATGTGGCCATGGGTTAATGTGGACATAGGTTAATGTGGGCATAGGTTAATTTGAACATGGTGTTAATGTGGACATTGGTTAATGTGGCCATGGTGTTAATGTGGACATAGGTTAATGTGGACATAGGTTAATATGACCCTAGGTTAATGTGGACATGGGTGTTAATGTGGACATGGGTGTTAATGTGGACATAGGTTTATGTGGCCATGTTACAACTTTGGGATAGAATTATCGCCATGTTAACTATTTCATAGTCTTAGGAAAAAAAAAAGTAATATTACATCATGGTGGACACAAAATAAAGTTCATCTGAACAACTGATAACACTGCTCACGAGCATGCTCAAGGGTCGCCATTGTGAAGTCCTCCACCCCCATCCCCTTTGTACCACATCTCCATGTCAAGTACCCATTCGTGCATTACTGTGGAAGAAAAAATGACCATCAGTTGCTTTTCTTGTGGTGCTTCCACAATTGGCGCATCTTTCGATATGCACCCTAATCTCGAGAGGTAACCCACCGGCCCCTAAAAGAGCTTCATTACTTTCACACCAATCGTGTATTTCTTAACCACCTTCATGAGATTATATTGCACCTGTTTATCCTCGTATGCCCTAGCACATGGGCGTTCCCGGCCCTCCCTCTTAAACTTTTCCACAGCTCCTACACCAAGTTGAAGAACATCAAGAAACTGATAACCTACTACAAAAACAACATAAAAGGAAGCTAAACTTGAAAACACTGGTTCCATATTTGTCTGCTCCATGATCTTTAGTTTTGATTAAATCTGGTTCAACCTAAGGAGCGCTGCTTCTACGGCTTCAAGAATACACAGAAAAAGTTCCTCAAAAACTACGATGAAAAAGTGTCTTCATGATAGAATTATTTGTAGAAGGCATGGGACCTTGAAGGAAACTTGTACCATAAAAAATGCAAGGATACCTTGAAAGCAACTTCTACCTATCCTGAAAATAAAAAGGGTACCCTAAAAACAACAAGAATACCTTGAAAGAGACTTTTACCTTTCAAAACAGCAAGGGTACCTTCAAAACATGGGCCCCTAGGGTACCATGAGTGCTACTTTCACCTAACCTCACCTAGGGTACCTTTCTAATGTGGCCGAGGTTAATGTGGCCATCGGTAAGACACGGCTAATGTGGCCATGGGTGCCATGCGGTTAATGTGGCCATTGGTATGACACTTGGTTAGTGGCTAATATGGTTGAGAGCATATTAAAATGTGGACAGATTAACCAACTTAAACACACAATAAGATACCTTGTTGACACTTTTTTAAAACATAGTAAATATGGCAACGTGGACCACTTTAGAGCCACATCAACATCGACCATGGCCAGATCCTTCATGCCAAAAGATGCCCTTCGCATTCCCAGGAGAATACACTAGGCATCTTCTTTTTCTTCTTCCCACACTCTATTAATGGAACTGGTCGGATCATGGTTTTTCCATTGAAGTCCCCCACAATGGGTAGATTAAGTGTAGCAACATTGCTTGACGTGCAAGTGGTTAGCCTCCCCAACCTCAAACTAAGCTCCCGTAAAAGGAAATCGACCTCCAATGCATTTGGGAGATACTAGCTAGGGTCTCTGTTATGCGGGCCATGGTGGCATGTATGCTGTTATTAATTTTGGTAGTGGAGGATCCAAGTGTCTCCTCGACAATGCCATCCTCGACTTGAGTGTCATCATCTAGGCCTTGCACTAGGGTGCATGTCTCTTCAACGCTAGGTGATGCAGTGTTACCAACTTCATCATATGCTTCTTCAAGTGCCCTTAAGTTCTCCAAACCGCCACCTTGAGAGCCATGTGAAGTCCCACAAACCCTTAAAATGTCCTCTTCCGTGTATTTGGCCATCATTTGAATCACTTTCACTTGGAGTTTGCACATGTTGCCTTTTATACCCCAAGGTCAATCACAAGAAGACCAATGCTCGTGGGCTACATCCACAAGGTAAGGCATGCTCAGCTAGCATCCCATGCATCCATATTTTGGCTCCACATTTCTGCTCTCTCTTCCTTAAAGTTCAACCATCTCACGGCCTCATCTGGAATGACTCGTGCCGCAATAATTGGTGTCTCAACAATGTGCTCTTGCTTCCGATTAATTTTGAAACCCTCGTCCATCTTGAGCCTAGCATACAACAAGTGTGTTTTCAATCTACAAGTTAACATGTAGATCAACCAATCAATTCTCCTACCCCTCAAGGCATGGTTCGAAACACCTAACCTCCTCTTCATTTGGTTGTGATAAGTCTCTATTGCAACATTTGTCTCCTAGTTGGCATGAGGATACATTCTTGTGGCAATGATCCAATAGGTGATATTCTTTGTCCATGTCCTATTCATGTACTTAACACTTCCAAGATTTGTACTTCTCTTTGAATTCATTCAATAGCCTCAACCCTTCCCTCTCACATGCATCCACATAATCCTTACCAAACCTTCCATCACCTTCTACATGAGTGCCATACATTATGTGGCCAAGGTCCTTAAACATCTCCCCCTTAACCTTCTTATTCTTCACATGCTTCAAGAGTATTTTCATCAAATTTCTCCTCACATGCCAAATGCATAATGTTATTCTCGCTTTGGGCCAAACCTTCTCTAATGCCTTAATTTCAGCTTTGGCATCATCAACAATAAAACAGGAGGGTTCCCAAGTGTAGTCTACACCATGAATGTGTTTCTTCAAAGCAAAAAACCAAGTTAATATCTCTTCTTTTGCTTGACTAGAGGAGGGTTCCCAAGTGTAGTCTACACCATGAATGTGTTTCTTCAAAGAAAAAAGCCAAGTTAGTACCTCTTCTTTTGCTTGACTAGAGGAGAGAACCCAAGCGACAGGTACACCATTTCCATGGGCATCATATACTAGGAAGGTGTACAAGCTATAACAATGGTCGTTTGTCTTGAAAGTTGAGTCCATTGCACAACATTACCCCTACTATGTTCTTAACAAAACCTTCATTTGGAAGGGAGTGATTATCTGTAGGATGAAGGG
This sequence comes from Isoetes engelmannii, assembly GCA_011763485.2. Taxonomy (NCBI): domain Eukaryota; kingdom Viridiplantae; phylum Streptophyta; class Lycopodiopsida; order Isoetales; family Isoetaceae; genus Isoetes; species Isoetes engelmannii. The sequence continues at coordinate 4,750 of JAANSK020198653.1, forward strand.
TACACCTTCCTGGTATAACAACATTTTATCCAAATTTAATTGTACCCACATCCTTAGACTCAAGTAACGTCTTGGTGAAGCATCCAAGTGTCCAAAGCTATCTTCCTTGACAAATTGTAGATATCATCTATGTCAAGGAATTGATCTCTACTCTTCTCAACATTGGGATCCGCACTCCTCTTTAGAGCCCATTGCTCTTCATGTTGTTGGTAAATCTCTTGTGGGGTATGATTCTTTATCAACTGATTCCTAACCCAAGCTTTCTTCTCCTTTGACAGCCAAGGAGCTACCTCATACCTCGTTCTGGCGCATTAGGGATCACCAACCCCATGACAGACTACACAGACTATGCCTTCCTGGTCAATGTGTTCCATCTCATGAAAGGTTATTTTGGTGCATTCAGGTTTCAAATACAATTGCTTGATGGCGAAATGGCACCACACCCTCTCTTGATGCTCATACCCCGCTGCCTTTGTAAGTGAGAGGGATCATTCCTCTTTGGTTCAGCAAACAAGGCCTTGGTTGTCTTGTTCTTCACTTCCCGAGCATGCTTACGAAAATCATTCGGTCCACAACCACAATGGTGACTGGAACCAATCAACCAAATTTCAATTACTAGGAGAAAGATTGACAAGTGAAATGATGTGACACATTGCAAATGCACATTCAAACATCAAACAAAGGTCAAGCACTCCCACACTTTGGCCACATTAACCACTACTACCTGAGGCCACATTAACCACCACATTTCGGACTGATCATGGCCACATTAACCACTACCACCCAAGGCCACATTAACCACTACATCTTGGACTGACCATAGCCACATTAACCACTACCACCCTATCAACTTGTGCTGCAAGTGGACACATTAACTGCTAAGGCCACATTAACCACTGCCACCCTATCAACTTGCGCTGCAACTGGACACATTAACCGCTAAGGTCACATTAACTGACCTCACAGTCTTCAGGTGCGCATGCTCGTCGACCCGCTTCTTTGCATGTCCGGAATCTCGTGATCGAGCCCATTGCTTAAAGAATGTAGTATTAAAACCTGGATAATTCCGCTCCCCATTGATGAAGTCTGGAACTCTGATTGTTGGAATATAGTAGCAATGAACAACAAGCCCTCATTATTTGCCACGGTGTGGTGATCGTCCATTCCCCATTCCAAATCCTTCCTTAAAAAAAGGCTTGGCAGAGGATCTTGAATGGGGATGAGCAGTAGCCTCTGAAATTTAAGTAATTGTCGGGTAAAGTTCTACTCCAAGCGCTATTTTGGTTATGGACATAATTGATTTCAACCATTTACCTTCTCCAGCTCTAGATCGATGAAGTCAGCCGCCATCTCCTCCAAGCCAGGTAGTAGCAGGGAAGGGATTAAAATCTTTGAGGAGCTGGGTTGAGGGAAGAACAATATTTCTTCGTGAACAAGGCATTTCAAATTTTACCGACCAGTCAAAAAGCTACCTGAACTATTAATTTTGTGTACATAAACGATCCAAATAGATATCATTTGAAGTGCTTGAACTATTAATTCTGTGTACATAAACGATCCAAATAGAAATCATTTGAAGTGGGATTTGCCAGGTACGAATAGCAGGCCACATGCTTGGGAATGGGTGTTTTGGCATGGCATGGCATGGCATGGCATGGCATGCTTGTTCTTCATCCCCGATCGATGCATGGCCAATGCAAGGCAACGGGCATGGGGATCCGCAGGGATGGTGGCTGGGATGGCCATATGGGGTGGCTGATACTAAGGGATCTGGCTACACTAACCAAATCCCGCTTGAGATATACGGAGTTTGCCTGCATGATTAATAATAGAGACAGTCCATGCTTTTGATGGAGATATTTAACTACCTTAAACGTTCACTAACAACTCAATAAACAATTCAAAACAGAAAGACAAAGATAAAATAAACTACCAACATGAACATTTCATTGCTCAGCCATCTTTTGCCCAGGTAGTAAATTACATCAGTTTCAATTTTAGACCTGAGTATTATGATCATAAAAAGGGATACAAATTTTTTACTTTTACCCAGTTGCTTCATAAAGGAAGGCTTCGATTATAGATGGCTAAATAGACGGATCATCAGTTTTACACCTGAGCTTTTAAGCATGGAACGAACGCATAGTTGCACCCAACAGAGCTTGTATGTTTATCTGTGGGGAAAGATGTCGCCCACCTGGAGTTTGCTAGACTGTAAGCAATAATAGGAAGAGCTGGACTGTAAGAAATCAGAAGAGAGGAGCCCTTGCAAACTGTAGGACAGAGAATGATAAGCTCACCAACAAGCTGACTATAATAAGTCCAGTTACAGCGGCATTTGTGCATCTCGTTGGACACCAAACTCCAACTTGAAATACTTTCAACATATTCCCACACCCCTACTTCAAAACACTCTCGCGACATTGCAGCTATAAAATACTTGCCTTTGTATTTAAACCATGCAACGGATTCGCACCGCTCAACAGACAATGGTATTTCCAATTGAGACCAAGAGGCGACCAAAGGATCATAGACTACAGACCTTTGAAAATGATACACCATGGAATCCGTTGGGATGCCAACTTTACAGAGGGATGATGATGATCCCAACTTGGATTCATACAGCCAAATGTCCTGGCCACAAAAGAGGATGGCAATTGTGTAGAAGCCAGAGACAGGATCTCGTTCTATAAGCAACTGCACAAACATAGACATCTCCACAATGCGAAAATGGTGATATTTTAGGGAAGGGGGCAAAGGCAGTGTTTTCCAAGTATTTGTAAGAGGATTACCCACAACAAGCTTTTGATGAATGCTATCATGATGCACGAATCCACGAACAAATCCACAAACAAGACCATGTGAGGAAGACCATGCTCCAAATTCTGAGCCTTCAGGTATAGGAGGCGCCCACATATTGGAACCAAATTTTTCTGGTGCGGACCCGAAAGGACGCCACGCATCTCTAGTCTTTCTTCCTGGGCATTTTGGTTGTAGCACAACCCACATCTCCTCTTTGTCCTTCCAAAGGTTGAGAAATTCGGACGACACAATGGCCTCCTTTCATGATCTGCACTCCTCTTTAGAGCCCATCGCTCTTCATGTTGTTGGTAAACCTCTTGTGGGGTATGATTCTTTATCAAGTTATCAATTGATTCCTAGCCCAATCTTTCTTCTCCTTTGACAGCCAAGGAGCTACCTCATGCCTAGTTCTGGCGCATTGGGGATCACCAACCCCGTGACACACTATGCTTTCCTGGTCAATGTGTTCCATCTCATGAAAGGTTATTTTGGTGCATTCAGGTTTCAAATACAAATGCTTGGTGGTGAAATGGCACCCACACCCTTTCTTGATGCTCATACCCCGCTGCCTTTGTGAGTGAGAGGATCATTCCTCTTTGATTCAGCAACCAAGGCCTTGGTTGTCTTGTTCTTCACTTCCCGAGTATGCTTACGAAAATCATTTGTCCCGTATCCACAATGGTAACTGAAACCAATCATCCAAATTTCAATTACTAGGAGAAAGATTGACAAGTGGAATGATGCGACACATGCAAATGCACATTCAAACATCAAACATAGGTCAAGCACTCCCACACTTTGGCCACATTAACCCTTGCATTAACCATTACCACCTGAGGCCACATTAACCACTACATCTCGGGCTGACCATGGCCACATAACCACTACCACCCGATGCCACATTAACCACTACATCTCGGACTGACCATAGCCATATTAACCACTTCCACCCTATCAACATGTGCTGCAACTGGACACATTAACTGCTAAGGCCACATTAAGCACTACCACCCTATCAACCTGCGCTGCAACTGGACACATTAACCTCTAAGGCCACATTAACTGACCTCATAGCCTTCAGATGCGCATGCTCGTCGACCCGCTTCTTTGCATGTCCGAAATCTCGTGATCGAGCCCATTGCTTAAAGAATGTAGTATTAAAACCTAGATAATTCTGCTCCCCATTGATGAAGTCTGGAACTCTGATCGTTGGAATATAATAGTAGCAATGAACAACAAGCCTCTCATTCTTTGCCATGGTGTGGTGATATTCCTTTCCCCATTCCAAATCCTAGTAGCCTCTGAAATTTAAGGAATTGTCGGGTTAAGGTCTACTCCAAGCAGAATTTTGGTTATGGATGTAATTGATTTCAACCGCTTTCTCCAGCTTCAGATCGATGAAGTCAGCCGCCATCTCCTCCAAGCCAGGTAGTAGCAGGAAGAGATTAAAATCTTTGAGAAGGAGTTGGGTTGAGGGAAGAACAATATTTCTTCGTGAATAAGGCATTTCAAATTTTAACGACAAGTCAAAAAGCTACTTGGACTATTAATTATGTGTACATAAACGATCCAAATAGAAATCGTTTGACGTAGGATGTTCCAAGTATGGATAGCATGCCACATGCTTGGGTACAGAGCCAAATGACTGGGGGATGGGTGTTTTGGCATGGCATGCTTGTTCTTCATCCCTGATCGATGCATGGCCCATGCGAGGCAACGGGCATGGGGATCCGCAGGGATGGTGGCGGGGATGGCCATATGGGTGGTTGATACTAAGGGATGTGGCTACATTAACCAAATCCCGCTTGAGATATACAGAGTTCCCTTGCATGACTAATAATAGAGACATTCCGTGCTTTTGATGGAGATATTTAAAAGCCTTAAACGTTCACTAACAACTCAATAAACAATTCAAAACAGAAAGACAAAGATAAAATAAACTACCAACATGAACATTTCATTGCTCAACTATCTTTTGCCCAGGTAGTAAATTACATCAGTTTCAATTTTAGACCTGAGTATGACCATAAAAGGGGTACAAATTTTTTACTTTTAGCCATTTGCTTCATAACGGAAAACTTCGATTACAGATGGCTAAACAGACGGATCATCAGTTTTAAGTTTTAGACCTGAGCTTTTAAGCATGGAACGAACGCATAGTCGCATCCAACAGAGCTTGTATATTTATCTGTGGGGAAAGATGTCACCCACCTGGAGTTTGCTAGACTGTAAGCAATAGGAAGAGCTGGACTGTAAGCAATCGGAAGAGAGGAGCCCTCGCAAACTGTAGGACAGAGAATGATAAGATCACCAACAAGTTGACTATAATAAGTCCAGTTACAGTGGTATTTGTGCATCCCGTTGGACACCAACTTCCAACTTGAAATGCTTTCAACATATTCCCACACCCCTACTTCAAAACGTTCTCGCGGCATTGCAGCTACAAAATACTTGCCTTTGTATTTAAACCCTGCAATGGATCTGCACCGCTCAACAGACAATGGTAATCCCAATTGAGACCAAGAGGCGACTAAAGGATCATAGACCAAAAACCTTTGAGAACGATGCACCATAGAATCCGTTGGAATGCCAACTTTACAGAGGGATGATGAACCTTTAAACCATGATCCCAACTTGGATTCATACAGCCAAACGTCCCGGCCACAGAAGAGGATGGCAATTGTGTAGAAGCCAGAAACAGGATCTCGCTCTATAAGCAACTGCACAATCCTAGACATCCTATACATCTCGAGAATGCTATGATGGTGAAAAATCCTGTAAATCCTACACAGCTCCAGAAAGCTAAGATGGTGATATCTTAGGGAAGGGGGCAAAGGCAGTGTTTTCCAAGTATTTGTAAGAGGATTACCCACAACAAGCTTTTGCTTTTGATGAATGCTACCATGATGCACGAATCCACAGACAAGACCATGTGAGGAAGACCATGCTCCAAATTCTGAGCCTTCAAATATAGGAGGCCTCCTTCCATGATTTGCACACACTTTTCACTCTGAATAAATCTGTAAGATGAAGCCTGGCAAATATCTGAAGCGCTAAGTTCGTGCCTGTTAGACATTCTAAATCGCCACAACAGCCACTATCTTGGGCGAAAGAAGCCATCTCAGTTTCAGTTAGGTCAACAAACAATCCTCCGTTCTATATTTTTTAACCTAATCGTAAAGGCCATGCCTTTTTCTGCTGTTAAAAGGTCATGCTTTTTTTTGCTTCTTTTCTTATTTGGTGCTTTCTGTTTGCAGGAGAGTTGTTGAAGCATAAGAGAGGTTTGTGCTGAAGTAAAGGTCGCTGGAGGTATCGTCCACAAAACTTATCGATCGATTTGCACAAAGGTAAGACACGACCTTGAACAAAAACCTCTTTGCAGGTGATATTGACAGGTGCAATCTCATATCCTCTATAAAGTATTGTGTTTGCAAAATCGAATGAAAATTAGCATTGCCTAGAATGTTTGAGGTTATTGGAGTCTGCTATTATCGAGGTCTTTTTGAGGTCTTTTTGCAAATGGCTCTTTTTGCCCTCCAACAGAGTTACAGTTTGTGGCATGGCTATGACAATAATGAGATGCGCTTTGGCTATTAATTTGTTGTTTCTTCATAACTTTAAGTTTGTTAGGTGATACAGACAAAGAGTTCATTTTTTGCAGGAAAGAGAAGGCATTTGATTTTCTTCTGGCTGCACAATTGAGCTAATAGCATATTTTTGCTTTAGGGATGTTATTTTAGATTATCTGTTTATTTCTAAGTTTAACACTTGGTTTCCATTGTCTCTCGAGCGTGCTTGATCCAAAAGCAGTACCTTTATATCAGAGGCTACAACAGGTTGATAAATTTTGTTATTTTATCTTTAAAGTGGTGGTTATTGGGTCATCGACATCTCAACATTTTTCATGTGCACCATATTTGCAGAGGAATCTGGCAATGTGTTGCTGCTTTCCAATCCACGGTGAGTGTTGTTTTCCACTTTTATTATCTTAGAGCTCATATTTTCAGTAGACATGCAGCAGAATTTCTGAAAAAAAATGATTTGTAACTGCATTATGTGACCTTTTATTATTTGTTTTTTTGCTTGCCAGTCGAATATATAAAAGTTAGAAGTGAGATCAGCTGGCAACATTTAGTTTAATATAAAGAACCTAATTGACAATACAAGCATATGACGATGGGTCTATTTGACACATGCTGAGTATAGTTCCATATAGGGATGCCCATTTGGTCTAGTCTGAGTATAGTTCCATATAGGGATGCCCATTTGGTATAGTCTGAGTATTTGTAGCATAATTTATCTGATATTCACATTGCTCTATAATTTGGCTGGCCTCTCTTTTCTACCAGTGCTTATTCTCTTCCTCGACCTAGAGTTCTGATTTGCAGCAGCCTGCAAGTGTTGCACAATTTCTCTGATAGTCACATTGCTCTATGATTTGGTTGGCCTCCCTTTTCTACCATTGCTTATTCTCTTTTTGTAGCAGCCTGCAAGTGTTGTACAAAGGAGGCCGTTTTTACATGTACTATTGTCTACAGATGGCAAAGAAATGTTTAGACATTCTCACTTTTATCATTCTGATTGTGGCAGGCCTTTTACCAATTCTTCTTCTGCTTATTCGTCCAACTTGACAACAACAAGGGGATGGAATTATGGCGTTGGCATGCTCCATGCAGACAAGATCGGGAACTCAAAGATGAGGTTATCAGATCAGAGAAAAGACCTGCAACAAAAGTTGGCTCTTCTTTAGATTGGAGTGCACATAATCATGACATAGCGGGCAGACTAGACAAATATGGCGGTAGTGCACGTGTTAAATCTACCATGACCTTTTGGTTAAATTGTTCAGATTTTTTTTCTTTATTGTGTGGATTGCAGCTTTAAAAATGTGCTTCCTTCAGTCAATTACATCGTCATCACTGAGGGAATTTGAAAATGGTCATTGGAAATCATACGGAAGGAACATCCACTCATATTTCTTTTCTGGGAGCGTAGAAGTACCAACTAAAACCAACTAGCAAGGACGTGTCACAAAACAAATAGCCTCTACAATATGGAAGGGAAACTTAGTGCAACTGCAACTGAAGGCTTTACATTCCTATTTTGCATATGTGATGAAACATATTATGAATAGTAAAAAAAGTGATATAGGATATGGTTTCTAGCACCAACAAAGCAGAGTTAGTTTCCTCGACACGTAGGAAAACCAACATGAAACATGAGGCATTAACCAAGATATGATGTCATGTTGTGTAGTGATATTTACAAATGTTCTAAAAGTACCCTCCAAATGAAAGATAGTTTCGTAAACATGGTAATAAAATTTGTATGAGACCCCAAATTAAAAAGTTTTGTCTTCACAAACATTATAGATCAGGATAAGATCTTTCGAACGAGATCAAATTCTTTTAAATCAAACTTGAAGATTCCAACTCCACCTTAGATCATTTCACTGCTATTAGATACTGCTCACTCTAATAGATACTCCTCACTCTAACTCTACAAGTTTCATGAAGGCGGCTTTTACGTTTGATCGATCACAAAAATGTTATTGCCATTTGAGCCAAATCCCTGTTTCTGTGGGTATGTTTTGGAATATTCGCAAACTTGTGGGGGGGAATTTTCCCATTAAATTAAATGGAATGTCATGATTGCTGCATATAATTTACGTGCATTTTTCACAGAAACCTTGCAGCTTTTTCTGTTAATGCAATGTAACTATCTATGCCTTATGAATGTGGAGATGGGTAAACTTATGCACGCCTCTATATTATTAGGGATTTCAAAATAGACATATTAGGGTTTTCATGCTGCTTAATTTGTTAAGGATTTTAAGTCTTTTGCTGATTGGTTTACAATTGAATGACTTTGTTTTTGTTGAATATGTACCTAAAGGTGACATATCAATATGATGATGATGATGCAATGTTGAACTGGATCTAGTTTATCACTTCTTAGTTATTTTAAAATACTCTCTACAAGAGATTTTGTTGAGCTATTTGCATGTGTATCCATTGGTGAAAAATAGTTTAGCCATAACTCAACCAGATGGAATCAATTGTCTTGCATTGCTGTTATGTGAATCTTATATATAGAATGCAACTTCATTGCCATACCATCCAACCCAAATGCAGCAACGTCGGACACACGTTTACTGAGGAGTGTCATCTTCGTCATCCTGTGAAAGAGGTAGGTGGAGGATGGAGTACATGTATCTGTATATTGGTTAATGTAGTGCTTTGACTAACCTCCAATTGTTTGTCTCTTTTATCAGATGGCAAGCGACACGGTGCACTAGCGAGTTGGCGTTTTAGTGGCAAGAGAACTAACATGTGTTGGCATATGTAATGGAGTGCATTTTAGGATCGACAAATCATTTCGTCCTGAGGTGGTATCTGATTCCATTGTGCGAATCTATCTTCAGGATGAGTTGTTTCACGTGGTTGATAGTTGTGAGACATCATGGACAGTTCGACTCAACTACTCGCATGTGCATTTCACTTTTATCTCGGCTAAGATGTTATCGGTAGGAGAAGTGAAGATACCACGTGAGCATAGAAAAAGTACAATATTAGGCCCTTGGTGATGTGCGCCATGTGGAGATGCATATTTAGAGTTTCATCATGAACTAAAGTACGCCAATGAACCATGACAAAGTTTTGTTTTTTGCATATCTCTATTTATTTTTTGTTGATGTTCTAAGGGTGACATTTTGAGCATAAGTTTTGGGCCTGCCTTCCTAGATAAATTTAATAGCCCCGCACACCCCTTATAAAGCGTTGTTTTCCCTACTGAAATCCATCCTTTAAATGCAGTATCAACATGTGTTGTTGTCAGAAGTTGCACTTATGGACGTTATGGACATTAAAGGCAAGGTAAAAACACATGCAAGGAGTTGCTGCAGTCCTCACAACTTGATCGGATCTTGAATACCGCATGCATTTCCCTCATCCCTAAGGTGAAGCAGCCTTCCACCATTAGTGATTGGAG
>JAANSK020198763.1:0-14540 GCA_011763485.2 Isoetes engelmannii
AGAAAACGAATGTTAATTCACATAACCTAGATTAATCATGTAATTTGGTAAAAACAATTAAAGAAATGCATAATGTAATCATACATTGTCCTTTTAAAAATATGAATTTTTTTTTCTCTTTTTTTTTTGATGAAAGGGAAAGATATGAATTTCAATGTTAAAGCTTTCGAATCCATGGGCAGTATGTTTGTTTCGTGAAGTAGAGCTATTGGTGCGTTTATAAAGAAGCAAGAAGCATTTTTCCTTGGTTTTTCATGGCCATAAAATCAACAAAGAACATTCATAACATATGGCCACAAACGACATAGATATATAGATGTCAGCCTACGTTGCAATGCTTATGAATAACACGAGATTGAGGCATCAGCCATATACTCTTTTCCAGCTATCTAGTTCAAACCAAGATATGATCCTTGTATCAATGTCAGGTAAAGGACCAAGCTCACGATACATTGCTCACGATATATTTATTTTTCGGGATTAACTATTCAGGGTTAATCGTGTTCGTTAGTATGGGTTTATTCTTGCGCCAAGTTCAAATTGGATTGAAAACATCAATATGTTCAAAGTACAATATTGCTTTCATTACAGATTCTAGGAATATCAGAGGTAGGAATAGGTGGAAGTAGCAAAATATGCCCATGCATGATTATGTTCACCCATGCCCTGCACATGCTCACTAAATGTCCCGAAAATGTTGCTTGTCCATCACCACCGCCTGCTTAATGCTTTTCAACCTCAAGCTAAGAGTTGCAGGTTGCTAATAGGACATTGTGCATCTCTCCCAACAGGAACATCATGGATTGTTAGCTGCTAAAGCATCAAACTCAAAAAAAAATTTCATACACATCCACAAGTAATGCTATACACAGTTCAGACACAGTTGCTATTCACAATATCAGAAATATTCTGTTCATACTCAACATCCAATCGATCTACAAAGTGCAAATAATAGTCTGAAATTCTTATCTATATAAGAGCAATTTAAAGCTCTAAACAACACACTCTAAAAAGCTCAAAGCACTTACAACATTTGTGGAGGGTTGTATTATTATTCATTAGGCTTCAATCACCGTAAAAACCTACAGCAAAATGGTTGACCATATATCTCTCGGCCTACATATATATTATTCATGTATCAATATGGTCAAAGAATCAGCTTCCAATGACACAAATCAAGTAGAAAAGTAAAGCAGGATTTAAAGATGCCAAAGAATTTGTGAAAAAAAGAAAGACTCAAAGCCAGACAGATAAATGCCAAAGAATGACTATTTGGAAGAATGGAGTGACCATTCACTATAAATTCACTACAAAGTGCCATTTCGTCAATGGAGTGACCATTCACTACAAATTCACTACAAAGTGCCATTTCGTGAAGATGCTCAAAATTAAAACTGGCACGTTCAAGCTGAGCTCTCGATAAATTGAGATTAGTCCTCAAACAACTATTGTCTAAATAACCGGGGGATGCACTCATGTATAAGGGGGGTATGCCATCTGCGTGTAAGGGGTAGCAAAAAACCCCCTTGTATACGGATTTTTAAAAGCTAGTTTTGACCCCTTCCGAATAAAATTTACCTAGGCTAGTCCCAAAATAACCTAAAAAAGTACCCCCTACCGACCGTATATGTACAAAATTGGGTCCAAAAAAGCCCCCTCTCGTGCATGCACATAGTTTGTACGTAAAAAATGGTGAATCCCCCTTGCTAAATAATCATGCAGGAGTTGTGAGATCGTGGATTAGTATAAAAGCAAGGTAGTTTCAAGTGATAAAGCACTTTCATTTTTTAGATGTTTGGATTATGATCTATGTATTGTAACAACAATCCTAGTGAATCTTAGTGTTAATGTGATGTGCCATCATTGTTAATGTGATGCCAGTATCAAACTGGTTTTCTGCCTTCTACTGCAGAATACAAAAACGATTCAAGGTTTAACAGACCACTGAGAGCATCATATCATGTCTTGAAGATCTTGAAGAATGTGAATGCATAAAGAGATACTACATAAAGCCATATTTTTCAGATGTAAATGGCCCATTCTAAGTGAGTTGTTTTGTAATTTTATACTTCGGAAGGCACATCTTGGGAAGTTTTGACTTCAACCTAAAGGCTTCCACATGGGAAATTGGGACTAATCTCCAATATAGCACAGTTTACCCGGAAAAAAGCAAAAAGCAGACAACTCAAAGAATGAAACTAGCAAATTTAAGGACTATTTGCAGCGAGTTGTGACAGAAAACAATGGTTCAAGTCAGCACCTGGAAGAATGATCTTTCATCCCCTTTGCAATCGTCCCTTCAATATCCATATTTGATATGACGTGCATAAACATTGTAGTAGGAGGGAATATTGTCAAGTCTGAGAAATGCCCCAACCTGCAGTTTTTATTCGACAACAGCGCAAAACTGTGAGTTACTTATTGATCAAAGTTCTGAAGTTTTGGATTCACCTGTACATGGGATCTTCCCAGGCTAAGGTGGCAGCTTGTCAAGTAGAGCACGAAGTCTACTATTAGATGATGCACAGACTGCTAGACTGCTGGTAGCCCATCAATGTGTGATGTTGGGGAGACATCTAATGCAGAGTCACCATAGCAACACAAGCCATATTGCACAGAGCTTATTGCAAATGCAAGTACAAACTCAAGTGTGTCAGTATTTAGGACATAAGGTCTAACTTGAAATGTATACCTCTGGCAATTTTAACATTATCATCTGCTGGTAGCCCCATCAAAGTCTACATTGGAGACACATCTGATGGAAACACGTCTGATGCAGAGTCGTCATGGCAGGGTAAGCAATATCAGACATGTATAAGGCATGTATTTAGGGACATGTATAAGGCATGGCCTGACTAGAATTCATACCTGTAGGAACTTGAGCCTTGTGTTTGACTTGCACCATTGCTTTTTTCTGTATGTCATATTGCCCTTAAATTTGCATCACTCTTGGCAAATCTGGAAAAAACTAGAATTTTAGCCATAATGTGCATTTTCACCTCTCAACAAATCCTCGATATATTATGAAGGAAACAGGGGCCAGAAATACCTTTTACAAAAATGTCTTCAGATAAAAAATCTGTCTCTGTAAGCCTAGGGTCTATTTTCGGATCCTTAGACCCCTGTTCCAACCTCTAGGCTCACCGAAATGCAAAAAGACAGTTGCACCCTCCCGAAGCATTGTCGCTTGACGCCCTTCATCGTCACGAAATTCTTCTACTGATTTCATTTGGTATTTCTAGATGGCTCTCACCGACATGACTACGCTCTCACCGACATGGCTCTCACTGACATGCCTTGTGGAAACAGCTGTTCACATTAAGGTGGCGTGGCCGCCGGAGACTTTGCTTAGAAGCAAAGCCTTCTATCGCTTGCTTCAATCTTAAGCTTTTTACACGAAATCAACACCTTGCAAGAAATCGACGGCCAGATTGTTCAAATTATTTTGAACGGCCAGGATGAGTGCCCTGGTGACACGAATATTCTTAAGAATCTGGTGTATAAGAATTATACATGTTTAGATAGTAATTTTTTGGGAAAGTTACATAAATGCCCTTGCGAAATACAAGTATTTCTAGAATGCCCTTGAAAGATTAAAAATCCCCAAAATACCCTTCGGGCAGGCAATGGGCACACAGACGCAATTAAGGAAAGGTATTTTTTTTTATGAGCTTGACAGGGAAGCAAGATCGAAGACCTCAATCGGCCAAAATAATGCAAATCCACAGCTCGCTGTGAGCAAAGGAGTCCTTGGTGCTTGTTGCCGTTGTCCTGGTTGTAATTTTAGGAACTGTCGGAATAGTTCAGAGTGAATTAAAACCATCCTATCTTCCCGATCCTTCCGATTCTACGAGGTTCCGAGATGAATGTGGTTATGGAATATCAGCCTTCTTGAGTTCTGGCCCGTATCAATTACTCACATTCTTTGCTTCTGCCACCCTGTTTCACATTTCTCAAATTCTTATGCTTCCATGACAGGAAAGGACGTGTGCGCTAATCTGGAAAGTTCTGGAAGCAACCGATTCGTTTGGATTCATGTCTGAAATAAAGATGGACGATTGCAGACCCAGGGAATCGGATTAGCAGAAGGAATCAGTCAGAGGAAGATCAGGCTTGAATAGCCGGAATTGCAGGAGCTGGAGAGCAGGGTTTTTGGGGTACACCAGTAGGGATAAGAATCGGGAGAAGAGAGGCAGCCGAGACTGCTGGAATTGCTTTTTGTGTCTGCACTTTTTATCATGTTAACTACAGGATCAACATACGTCTTTGGGTTGTATTCCCAAAAAATCAAGACCTCTCTTGCATATACCCAAAAGAGGATAAGCATATTAGGCTTCTTCAAAGATTTTGGTGGAAATGCAGGGCTCTTTGCTGGAGTTCTTTATGATGGGAAAGGACCTAGAGTGACTTTACTGACAGCTGCATTCTTAAATACAGGAGGTTTTCTAATGGTATGGCTACAAGTGACGAATCTAATTTCAGAGCACAAGGAGCTTATGTATTTCGCAATTTTCATAGCAGCCCTTTCCCAGACTTTTGTAAGTTCTAGGGACAACTGTGAAAAGTTTTCCTAGAAGCAGCGGCATTGCCACAGGGTGGAGCACGGCTTGTCTTGCTCTGGGTGGAGCCATCTTTCCTCTCTTCTATCAGGCATTCTGTGAAGACAACCCAGCTCTATTCATTCTATTATTAGGGATCCTTCCGTCTGCTGTTTGGCTGTTATTGCATGTGAAGACAGCGACATGGTCGTATTTTATGACTCATTGGCTGTTCTTGGCTCTTTGTGTTGGAGTTAGCATAATAGTAGAATATGATTTTGGATTGAGGAAGTCTGTCGATCTTGCTTCCCTGTCAAGCTCATAAAAAAAATACCTTTGCTTATTTGCGTTGTGTGCCCGTTGCCTGCCCGGAGGGCATTTTGGGGATTTTTAATCTTTCAAGGGCATTTTAGAAATACTTGTATTTCGCAAGGGCATTTATCTAACTTTCCCTAATTTTTTTGACACCAATTTCACAATGGCTGCCCTAAATTGATTTTTGTGCATAAGGTTGGTATTAGGACCACTAGAATCATCTTCTAGTATTTGTAGCTTGATATAGATTCAACTTTAACTTCAGCAATTTATTATGTGAAATCCCAAGAGTGTACATTTTTTTACCATTTTGCAACCAAATAGGAGCCAACAAGTCATTTTGTGCCATGTATATCCTTGCCATGGGAAATTCCCATGTCTCGTGCCATATATCCAAGGCAATATTTCATGACCAGTTTGTCACAAAAATGTTGGGTAAACTATACCAAACGTGCTCAGAAGTGTAATTATATGCCATGTGCAAAGGCTTGCACATGTGCGAGTGCCATGAGCCATGTGATCACACGTATATTGCATGGTTCATAAACATTTTTCTTCGTCTTAACAAATGCCAGAAGGTACCCCAATTTAGGTTTTGCATAAGGTTTGGGTAATGGTGGCCTGCGTTTTAGGGCGGGCGAGTTTTTTCGTTTCTGCCCTGCGATGGTGCAGGAATAGCAGATATGGCTGTTCACGTTGCTTGCCTTAAGAGGCAGGGAGATGGCCGCTTGTATGGCTGGTCGGATGTCTTCTGTGGAGGGTCTGCCTGGATCTGGGGTTTGTGCTTGCTTGTATCAGGGAGGAGCGATGGGTGTGCCGTTGCCTGAGAGCTACAGGATGGCTGCTTCGCCAAACAAGAGCTTCATCGGTGTTTTCACGAAGGATTATTCTCTTGATACTAGCTATGTCGCTTGTGGAGTGCTGAGGGGTGTGTCGGCATCGTTGTTTTTCTGGTGGAGAGGTTTGTTGATGCTTCTTTGTTTGAAGTTTTGGAAGTAGCAGAGACTCGCCACTCTTACGTGGTAGCAGCAGATTTCTTGAGGAAGTATGTGGGTCACAGGGCAGCAGATGTAACTCCGATAGCGACCCTTTGGCTCCAGACGGATGGCTGAGGGCTGGGGACAATTTGAGGTGCATCCATGCCCTGCTGATGGTGTTTGAGTGAGGGAGAGATGGAGTTTCGGTGGTGATGAGTGTTTGTGAATATGTTGTTGGCAGTTGTCCCTTTCCTTGTACATGTTTAATCCTGGTGACTTCAAGTTGCGTGGTCTTTGAATCTGGTAGCGCGGTATGCAGCGGCATATGTTTGAGTTGATCCTGTTATATGGATGCTTTGTGGTTTGGAGCAGCTTCCGTGATCTTCTGTGGATTGTTGTGAGCAGCCATTTTGTGATCCAGCGGGGTTCGTGCTGCACTACTGTGCACAGTTGTGTATCTTAGTTTCTAATATAATAGTACTCCGTTCCTATGTGAACTTCGCAGTGTATATCTCTGTATAATGTAAGCAAATTATGATCTCATCTTGTCCCCTGTGTTCAAACTCTATTCTTACTGTGTGGTTGTTTCGCTCTGAATCTCACGGTTTTGTGAAGTATTTGTGTGGATCGTGGGATATTATTTGATGTGGTAACTGTGATGTTGCAAGTACTTTGGTTTTTTCGCCTTCCTTTTGTTCCGTGGATGCACTTGTAACAGGTGGAAGATTCCAACGATGTTGGAATTGTGATAATCTTTGACTTCTTTCATGTTGCAAGACCATTGTGTTTTTTTTTGCGGCCATGTATTCTCTGACCATAGGGGAGCATCTGAAAATACAAGGGGTGATGTGTAAAATCGTTGGCCCTTGATTTGGGATAATGCTTGGTATATGCCAGGATGCCAAAATGTGCAATACATTTTTCTTCCAAACAACTTCCCCCACAACTTCCTCTACAACTTCCCTTCGCATACACAAACACCTAAACAAGTGCAGTGCCAGTGGAACCGCACTACCGTCTTGTAGTATTTAAGATAGTGTCGTAATTGTGAGTAATAGCCTCCCCCTCCTATTATTATATAGTAAAATTCTCTCCTCTCCGCTGCCACCAACATTTGGAATCAGCTGTGAGCGCCTATTTTAAACTTGTCATACTGCCCACCGAAGTTTAGCCCAAACGATGAGCTGTTTTTTGGCTGTCTTAATAAGGAATCTGGACCCACGATTGCTCTGTGAGCAGGGCATACATGAGCCTTTTGCTATAGACATCACTGAATAGTATTAGGTGGCCATAGCTACAGTCATGGACTTCCACAACAGACTCATCGCAAGGTAGTACAACATAAGCTTCTTTCTTTCTATTATAAATTCTAGCAAAATGCATGCATAGATATATCTTCAGTGACAAACTTGGACTTTTCTCTTCCCATCTTCTAATCGCCTTGTGGGTTTCACTATCACATACATACTGGCCTTTACAGTTAGACCGGGCATTGAGAAAATTCCCCTTTTTGCTTCCAATCTCCTAACTGTCTTGTCTCTTTCACTACCACGTACATACTCTTTTGCTACCAGGCGGGCAGTTTGAAGCCTTAATAGTAATACAAACATTTCTGTATTGAAGCCTCGGCCACCCTCAAACACCTCGATCTGTTGTAACAGCTTCAGATTCAACCTGCGCATGGAGCAACAAACGAACAAATCTAAACAAAGAAATCCACTTTATTGGGACGCCAAAACCAATAATGAGACTTTTGCATGGCTTATTGGGGATGTGCACTCAATCTCTGGACCATCCAAATCCCTGGATACATGATCCTTGCCTACAACACATCTATTAGATTAAATGTGTGAAAGTTGATTTTACATTTAAGGAAAACTGTGGCTGCCCAGCAGCCTGGAACCTATTTCTGAAGGTAAACCCAAATATATGTCTTATGTATGAACGGGTATCATTATGCAAAAGTATCACAAAACAAGACTGTTCTAATAAAAAGGGTGCAATGTTAAACACAAAGCAACAATATATCAGGATTATGTGACATCACTATGCGAACGTATCATCAAACAAGATTGTTCCAGAAGCTTGAATAAAAATGTCAATGTCAAATACAAAGCAGCAATATATAATATGCAAGATTATTACCAAACGAGACTGCTCTAACTCCTTATACAGACAGAATGTAATATGACATACTTCGGCTTGGTCCATTGCAGCAAGTGTTTTATGTATGAACCAGTATCGTATGAAAGTATCAACAAACAAGACTGTTCTAATAAGGGCGTCAATGCTAAAAACAAAGCAGCGATATATAGGAGAACGTAGTATCAAGCCTCACTTGAAAACACCGTCCGAACCTTTACACTTATGAGAGCTCTCGTGCTCCTTGGAAAGATAAATCATTATTCTATTAAGCCCCTTTTGTTCTACACTTTGTTTCTACATTAGAAGTTCTAAATACTCCATGTAATGAGATGCGTCCCTGCACCTTATCTGAAAATCTGATCCCATTCCCTACATATATGCTTCTAATATGCACGTGTACTCTCCTGTTGTTCATCTTCTTGCAAGACATGAAAGCATCAAAAAGGGTCTCTGGCATTGTGGGAAATCAGAGAAATTTTCTTACGAGGAGGAAAATGGTTTGAGCCAAAAATCAAAATAATCATTTCTACCATGTGAAATAGACGACACAGATACAAGAAGCAAGATAAAATTCAACACACCTCAAGCTTTAATTTTTCTATATGCTTTGGTCTTTGTACCTGTCAATCATATAATTGAGGAACTATTGGCAATAACCTTGATATAACCTCTTCAAAACACGTTATGAAACTGATAAGATGAACTTGTCTGTAATAAAAAACAACACAGAACCACATACACTTGTTACATCGCTTGCAAGGAAAAAGAAAACAATGTTACATATACATATGATAAAAAATTAGGATCGAAAAGTGAAATGTGCAAATCTCACCAGATGGTTGCATTACCTTTAACATTCTGTAACCCATGAAATGCGAGCAAGGAAGGAATCTCATTTGTCTCTACATCAATGACCTGGTGGAGGCATGTCCAATAAAGTGACATCTGCACTTTTACAAAACTCATCATCACTACTTAGGATTTGTGCTCGTCCACTGTAAACAGTTGGTTCGTTATATTGATCATCTTCTTTGAGCCATGGTTCATCAAGATCTTCTGCCCGGCCTCCAAAAAAAGGCTTCATATAGCTGCTATCAATCCATTTAAATAGTGCATGAGGAATAGAGCGTGGGCCCCAATCATGATGCGAATCCTCTAGCTCATAAGGCACATTGCTTAAGGGGTAAGAACACCTAACATTACCCAAAGGAGCATCTGATGTCAATCCTAGTAACCTTAGCATTGGAGCTGTGGCACTCCCAAAAATCAGCGTAGTCGTTACAACAATAAAAAGCGTTGCAGTTTCAATTGATCGATTATGCGTCGGGATGTTAATAGCAAGTGCATAAGCAATAGCACCACGGAGCCCGCATAGCCACATCATGACCTTCATTGAATTTGTTATTGGTAGCCTCCTGCTGACATGTGTGGTTAGAGTATACAAAGTAATCCATGAAACTTAGGAATGTGACAAATGATATCTTCATCATTACCTTCCTTTGTTCGCAAGCCATGACAAAGGAAATATGTTTAGCGCCCTTGAAAGAAGACACAAAGGTAAAGCAGATAACAACAGCCCTGCATCAACTTCATGCTGAAGTACCACAACTTGCATCCCCAAGTATGCAAAAACGAATAGCTCTGCCAAAAATGCAAGGGCTTCAAATGCATATTTTGAGCTGATTTTTGATGCCTGTGAGGCATTGTAGTAGCCATAATGTGCATTGCAGATTCCACAAAAAAACAAAGCCATTATGCCTGACAATGAAAAGATTTCTGCCATGGCATATGCTACATATGCTGAGAGCAGAATAAATGCTAGCTCAAACTTTGCATACTCTGCCCTTATGTCAATAAATTTCAGCAGCAATGCACAGAAGAGTGATGCACCAATGCCCAAGGCCGTGGAAGCAACAGTGATAACAATGAACCGAACTGCATAAAGACGCATTTGAATCAGAAACGCAAGAGCAAACAAGTCCTTAAAAGTGTAAATTCAGCAAGCCAGGTCGTACCAATGGCAACACCAATTGTCGCAAATGTAAAATCCTTATCCAAAAAGGATACCTGCAAGATGACCAGTAGAACATGACATTTGACTGGAAAATGAGCTGAAAGTTTTAAAATTTCTTACAAATGTCCGAAAGAGAACAATGGAACTGGCATCGTTAACTAAGCTCTCCCCAAATACCAGATTGTAGAGGGCAGTTGGAGCTGCAACATCTGTCCCAAATAGAAAAGTGTTGATTAGTTCAGACACAAACTTTGCATTATGTTACTAACATATGAACAGACATTAGTTATACCCTGAAACACAGAAAGCGTTGCAATTGGATCAATTGCAGAAATAAGCGACCCATATATAAGGGACTCCAGGAGTGGTGAACCAGCGCTTAGGTGGGTAATAATCCCTCCAAGGTACAAAAAGTATGTCAGGAGTCCAAACACTAAAGAAGAAACAATGGTCCCGACCACAGCAAATAACAAAATGGTAGTGAAGTTGCGGAAAAAATCCTGTTAAGTAAATAACCGGTTAATAGAAGAAGTAATAAATACCTGAAAAACAAGGCATTTAGAAGGAAAAATTACTTTGCGCTTGAGAGAATATCCAGCGTTAAATATTATAATAGGAAGAAGGCCATAGAAAAAGGTCTGATGATCAAACTTCAAATGACTATCGTCGAATAATAAAACCGACACAGCACCGAACATCATTCCAAGAAGCATTGCGGAAGCTACAATATAAACTTTTAGTTACTTAAGTCTCCCCGCAATACTAACTATAGGTACAGCGCAATTCTAACCTGACTCTGGCAGATATATGAACTGATATTTCTTAGTAAGGTACGCGACGAACATAGTAACAATCATTAGGAAGCAACAAAGTAGAATGTCTTCCAAAGCCGCCATGGTTGCAGCGATCTTCAATAATCCGAAAGAGCATTTGTGAGCTACGCTAAATCATGATCCCACAGGAAGCGTACACTGCAGCTAAGAAAGCCCCAATCTGCCCCCTTCAATTTTATATCCTACTAGACTATCTATTTATTATTGTTGAAATACGGTTCCAAAAAGTTTTACCCCGGATTGGGGGCGGCTATGGGATAGTGGGATCCCTTCCCTCGCCTGCCCCCTACATTGTGCCGTATCTGATGTGTGTTGTACTTTGGATTCAGGTCATGAACTTGACTTCTTCACGTTGAGGTGCCCACGGGAACCTCCACGTCAAGATTTGGACCTTAACGCCAAGATCTGGACCTAAAAAAAAAAAAAAACCTTGAGGTTAAAGGCACGTGGGAAAGCACCATTACTACAACTCAAGTCAGTCAATATGCTGGGATGGAGGATGATACTCTTACCCTTCGGTGATTCCAGAGGTGGGGTACTGGAGGCCGGAATCCCTAGGACATGTGATCCCGTTCGCTGAGATCCCCACTTCGCAGTAATGGTGCAAAAATCTGGACCCTTATAGGAAAATTAGTCGGTTTTTTGGATGGGTTTTTCTCCCTCGGTTCTCCATTGAAATGCATGGGATCAGTTAGAGGGTGATTGGAATGCCCTAGACCGAGGCACAAGTAGAGCCCATAAAGGAAGCAGGACGAGCGTCGCTGCTATGTATCAGTTCCAAATTAGCAAAAAAAATAGGGGAAACTGCGCAATAAGTCATTAACTGCGCAATTTAATTGTGCGATCCCAAAGGAGGGGATCCCATGTGAGGATACGGAAGGAAGGGATCCCATTTAGTGATCGTGGAGGGCAGGATCAACCGAAACCAGGGTAAAGCTATCCTTATCCTGCTGGGATATTGGGGTCGTCGACGACCCCAGGATCCCACCTTGGGTATTCCACACTTTAGGATCACCATGGGATATCCTATCCGCCTTGGTACCTTCTAGGGAGATCCCAAGAGTGTGGTATTACACTCGATACCAAAAGGAGATCACCACTACCTGAGAGGACAGGTTGTAGCCAACACAGTTGAGGTACTTCGAAGGTCATCCTATCCTCTGAACTCGCAAGTGTACAAACTGATATTGTCCTCAGGATTGCTATTTTGCAATCCTGGAGGTGGGGATCCCTATGCCATCTTCCAAAATACCGCCTGGGCAGATCCTGGTGTGAAGGATCAAAACGAAATCCCAACCGTAAAATGCAAGCAAACCATCCTAGTGGTGTGGGAACCCCTCCGATGTGATCCCGTCTCCCATATTCGAGGGGGACTCCAAACTCTGAAATCTCGTCGATTGCATTTCGTCCACTGGATACCCCACCGAGGAAGAACCGACATCTGGAGACCATCCAAGTTACGAACCAAAAATTTTAGTCAAAAACTTTAATTCATATTCACATAAAACCATCAGAGTACACAGAACAACAGCTGCCTCCCACGAGGCTATATACATGCAAGCCACGTATACAGATAACAAGATGACAACACATCTACAAGATAACTATACACACACGTAGTCCCCCCAGCTATCAGATAGCCTGCGCATGACTCTCCGTGTTAGCAACATGCATAGAACATATCCAGTAGAGTAATCATTATAGCAATGACTGACTGACAGCAAGAACACACATATGGAATCCACCACACGCACCATAACATATGTCACGCAGATGCACCCCACCATATCTAGACAGTATACGTTATCTAGAACCCCGCGCTGGTGCATCTAGTGTAAGGGAGAAACTGCTAGCACCTAGAATCCTCAAAGCCTTTGGCCTGTTGGCCAACACTTGCCACCGTCCCATACCAGTGACAAATGCAACCTCACCGATCTCTGAAGAATCCACTAAGATAAGCCACCCGCTCATCTATTATACCAGTGACAAATGCAACCTCACCGATCTCTGAAGAATCCACTAAGATAAGCCACCCGCTCATCTATTAGTGCTAACATAAAACTCCCACGCATAAATACTTTCCGTACTCATTCCAGTATCACAAAGATACTGTAACAGTGGAGCATAGCTCCACAATGGATATTCTGTTTGCACTGGACTGTTGCTAGATATATGGCAGCGTCCCATATACCACCACCATACATCTATCGCACCAACGCTCACAAGAATCCACAGATAAGCAATAGCTTATCTCATAACTTTAAAGAGAAAACCTTAGTAACATAGCTTCTTGGCAGGAATCGACAAGTTACCCGTCAGAGCATCTCTCCTTTCTATTCCAGAGGTAAGGACAGCTCCGACACCAGTCCTTCAGCATAATCGATGCTAATCGATCCTGCTATGTTATTCTACCACAGTTTCCAGGTAGGTTCCCAGGCTCAGAGCCCACAACCCAACAAGGCCAGTAAACTCGGTCCTGAAGGGAATTAATTTAAGAGGTTTGTTCAGGAGTTTTTAAACAGCTAATTTCATCTTGCTTCCACAAGAAGCAGTCCGGTTAACTCATGGCATAATTCCCTCTATGCACACTTACGCTTACCGATTAGCACCAGCATCCACCACTGATCTCAAACGCTCCGAATCCGACTCAGGGATCCAACCAATTTCCCCGCAGCGCCAGAACCTCCTCCTGGATTCCGCTTTCTGTCTCTGTGTTTCTCCAGCAGACGCCGCCTCTTTTGTTTCTTCCTTATCCACGTGTCAAGACCACATGGCAGCAGCTAAGAGGGCAGGTGGAGGTGGGTCTGCCAAGCAGACCCGATGGTCTGCTCATCCAAATCGTGGCAGGCCACGATGGTGGCAGCCCCACAATTGTGGTGCGCACGAATTTAACAATGGTTATAAAAACCATTTAATATAAGGAAATCCCATTTTCCTTACCTAAGGGATTTATTGGCGCACCATAAATGCCACGTCTGCAGCACAGGGGAGCCGAGCACTATATTGAGGAAAATTGGTGTCCGCATGACCGAGCGCCACCCCTTAGAATATTCCCACCCACGAAAACATTCTCTGGCTCCGAATCGAAACGCTAGAATTTCTGCAACATTACCTTAGCTAATGTTGCTCTAATTAAACTTCTAATTAACTTGCCCCCTAGTCTAAATTGCCCAGCGCACTTCGCAATCAGACTAGACCATGCAACCGCAATGACTCAATGCCAACATGCACTGACACATTGCATTAGCCACACAAGACATGCACGTGAATTCACAATTATGGTCTGTACAATTTGGGCATAACATCCCCCCCCCCGGGGGGAATTCTTGTCTTCAAGAATTAGCTCCATACCATTGAGTCATTACATCCTCGATATTGAGTCATGAAACGACGACTTTCCCACATCGCCTCTGAGACAAGTCTATGTTTCCATTTTACCAGAAATTCCATCTGATCTCTCTGGCGGATCCACACCATCTGGGAATTCAATATTCTTTCAGGTGTAGGGATTTTCCACCATGTGTTCCTCAGAAGGTACAACGTTCGCAGCTTTTCCAAGAGCTGGTCGCAACTGGCTCACATGGAAAACTGGATGAATGTCCACATTCGATGGCATTTGTAACTTGAAAGCAACATCACTGCATGTCGATGAAGTCACAAACATGGCAATCATATTGATGTCGATCCAGCATCATGCACTTTACTGAACAAAATAGAC
>JAANSK020198873.1:0-24588 GCA_011763485.2 Isoetes engelmannii
GGGGGGGGGGGGGGGGGGGGGGGGGGGGGGGGGGGGGGGGGGGGGGGGGGGGAGCCTTCTTGCAAGTTCTATTGAATAATGCTATTTGGACAGGCACCATGGGAGGCCCAACCCACTTGAGCAGCTCTGCCTGCATGCCATCCAAATATGTCGCCTTGCCATTAACGAGATGTTGTAAGCCCATGGTTACTTCTCCCTCTGTAATGACTAGTTTGAGGCCTAGCTATGGGGGTACTGCTGCTTTATCCCATAGCGGATCATAAATTGCTGCAAGTATTGCACCCAGTCCTATGAGGTGATTTTCATTGCAGGTTGCAAAGGTCTGCTCAATACCCTTCTCCAGAATGTCCTGGGATGATGATTAGGAGATAGAACATCTGTCAACAGTGATTTGCAATGTGTCTGGCTTTCTTCCCTGAGGAAGCACGGTATTGGCTGATGGCATGTGGGCGTAGGGTGAGATCAATGACTTGTCGAAGCCAGCATTTGAGCTCCCTACATTCGTCATAAAACCATTGTTTATGAGGAAATGTGGTAGCTCCCAATGGCCTCCGTGAGCGCCCTCTCCCAAAGCAATTGTAAACAGCCATCATAAGTACATGAATCAACTGGGCAGTTTGCGGCTGCAGTGTGAGAAGTTGCAATACTCCCTCTTGGTCATGCTCAACCATCTGAGCATAGGTCTCGGTATGGTCGTAATTCAGGTGCAGTCGAGGCACACATGGAGTTGAAGTAGTGGATGCGCGTACAGCTTGCAAATCCACGTGCAAGAAAAGGGATAGGTGGTCAGACTCCACCCTCATTATAACTGTCTCTTCCAATGCCAAAATGGGTAATTAGATGCAAATTCTACTTCCCCGCCAGTACATAATCCATAATACTAGCGCCGCCCTTTGGTTCTCCTGCATACAAGTGTATTTGATGGAGGTTGGCCATTGTGCGAGCCCATTGCAAATGACCAAGTCAAAGATGTTGCATTGCAAAAACAAATGCCTGCCATAATGCGTAACTTGGTTGTCATCTGATGCACATGGTCAAGCCACTTCTGCAGGGCCCAAATGTAGCACGTCCTCTGCCAAGGGATCAAATTTTGTGAGTTTCTCCGTCCTCGTGCGTACATTGAAGTCTCCAAGCAACATGACTATGCCCAACCGTCTATACTGTTGTATGTCATCAAATAGATTGACATAAGGCTCCAACCTATCCACATTTGCATGAGTGTGATAGAAGTTGCTCTTGGCATGTCACAAAGAGGGGGTTGACACTGCAATACTGCACACACACCTACAAGTAGCAATTGTGTCTATTTCTATTGTGTAGAGAGATTGATTGTGCCAAGATTGTGCAAATAATAGCAGGCAACACCCCCATGCCGGCCCTTGCATCTGCACTCATTGAACATTAAATAATGCAGATAGCCTGGAAGGTCTAGCAGCATGTGTCCTACATGTTCCCATGTCTCCATAAGGAAGATGAGATCTGCATCTGCTGCAACAAAATTTAAACTATCTTCTTTCTGGAAAGGGAAGCCTTGAAGGTTCTAGGAGAAAGGATTTTCCAACGCACAACAGCGTGAAGGTAAATGTTGACCCCTTGAAATTCCCCAGGAGGAGGGGATTTGCCAAGGAGTGTTGTTGAAGTTCCTATTTTGCAAAACAATATTGAGGTGCTCAGAGGATATGATGAGAGATATGATGCAGTTTAATCAGAGTCTAGATAATCTTATCAAAGTTTCTCCTCCTGTTGTAAGCATGCATTGGTAATGCAATTGCAGGTACAGTTGAAGTCGGCCGAAGTATAAGGACCTTAAAATTCCATTGCCCAGAGGCACGTGTTCAAGTATGATCAATTGGTCCCGTGATAGAGACCTTAAACCTGCCATATGTAATGGATAATCACATGCAAAGCAGCTCTAGCATAGAATCAGAATGATCACGCCTAGGAGTGCATTGACTTCCATGTGATCTCTAGAATAAAGTGAAGTGGAATGTAATCATGATGTGATGATGAATAGACTGACGTCCGTCAATAAGAATAAATTTTATAAGGAAATGTAAAAGATTATGCAACTTGGGACCAACCTAGGACGATGTGCCAGGAGACATCTTCCAAAATTGTATTTAAATTAAATTATATTAAAAAAATATAACAACCTTTCAGACCCTCAGATCCATCAGCGAAACAAAGACCCTAGTGAAAGTATCGACATCAACAAAGTTCACTCATAATCAAGCAAGTGTTCAACACTTTTATACAATAGCTCATTTCTAGATTTCAAGCATTCAGAGAGATATGTGCCAAGTGTACGTGGAGATAGCTCCAGCAGAGTTGAGGAGTTAATTGTGATGCCAAGTTCATTATCTAGGGTTTTTGGGCGATTTGACAACACATATCATGAAAACGAGTTAATATTTGAAGTTTTTTCTTTGGTGAGTTTTCTGTTGGCATTGGTATGATCTTTCAAGTCTATTGAACTGTTGAACTTGATGTAATCAAATTTTGGTGTAGGTAGTGTTGAGAATTGGTGTTGTTATGAAGTCTTAGTACGTTGTAGTTTTGTCTAGTGTTTAAAATTGAATGTTGTGGAAGATAGAAACGGAATGTTGCCCAAATGGCTCAAAATGTTTGATTAAAAGATGTATAAGAACTATAGTAGATATAAGGTACCCCAAAAAGAAAGTGCTACACATGACAATATGTGGTTGTAGAAATACTCAGAAAATACCCCAACCAACAATTATAGTACTAACTATTTCCTTTGTTATTAGATAAAGAGAGCAATGAAACATTGTGCACAATTTGCTAATGCCTTTGCCCATGCATCAATTGCATGCAAGCTCACCAATTGATATAAGAAATGGCATTCACGGCCTACAACTCTGGCCAGAAGGTTAGTGGGATGTTACTCTCATCATGTTGAATTGATTTATATGATTAATATTCATCATCACGAGGCATCGTAATATAATTTGAAAATTTGATGAAAAATAACATCAACTCATTATAGAAGTTGGGTTGCTTGTTTTACCTAGCGTGCATTTTCATGACGTGGCATAACTCAATATTGCGGAATGGAAGCTGTGTTGATGCATTCCGCCTGATCAGCTGCGAAGGTTAGGGTTCCACAGTTTTAGGTTAGGGTTTCTTCACAGCGCCGCCAGTTCTGTGACCCTGTTTCTATACTGTTTAGGTTAGGGTTCTTCACAGCACCGCCAGCTCACAAATCAGAGATGAAGCAGGCAAAGGCCACAGATCAGAGATGAAACAGGCAATACAGATCGCAGATGAAGCAAGTAAAGGCCGGATTTGGTCATCGGGGTTACAGATGCTCTGTTTTTAATCTGTTTTTTCAAATATAAGCTGGGTCAGGAAGATGAATGCGGTAGTAAAATGGGAAGCCAAGATCTTCAAAGATCTTCGTCGGATTGTCCTTCGCAGCTCTAGAATGTGGGGCGAGTGGGGGAGCATTCCCCTGTTAGCAGGTCACCCGTTCCCGACGTCCCCTGTTTGCAGGTCACCCGTTGCCCGCTAACGTCGGTCGTGGGACCCGACCTGCTAACAGGAGAACGTTCCCCCAATTGCCAAGACCCCCCATAACTCTCTAATGAGTCTAATATATGATGTTAGAGCTAAACATTTGACTTAAATGCCTACCTACAAGGCTAGTTTTTCACCACGCGCCATCCCCCGTGTGAATATGCACCCAAACCAAAGGGGATTTTAGGGGGAATTTAATTAATGGTTTGTGTTATATATATAAAAAAAAAAATTGGGCACACGAAGAAAACACGAAGATTAAAAGCAATGAGAAGAGATTGTGAAAAGTCAAGCAAAGTATAGGTGTTTTTAAGTATCAAAACTAAGAGAATGCCACCATGTGATTAACAATGTCGAATACACAATCTATTATGGGATGGGATTTGAATCCATCATATCCTTGAACAAAATAACCTTGGAACACAATGATGGAAATGCGTAAAAGAGGCCAATGGTTCAATAGCAATAGTACTTGTATCTGCATCTATAATTATAACGTGTATTGATGATGATAGTCAGCTGAATTGGATGATGTAGAGATAAACAGATTCTGAGGAAAGTACAAACTCCATTGCAAAGACTAGGTGGAATGCTCAAGCTGCAATCAAGCAAGAAATGCTTTCTATGAAGTTCTTCAACATAGCAAAATTGGTTCCCTGAAAGTAGATATAGATGTGTTTATATTCTCAATTCTGCATGTATTCTCAATTCTGCCCTTCTGTGCCTCATATGCACATGCACATGCATGAACATATGCACATGCATGAACACGCATGCACATGCACATGCACATGCATGAACACGCACGCACATGCACAATGTTCATGCACAAACACATGCAGAGAAAGACAACAACCCCCAGATTGTTTCAGCTAATGAAAAACAATGGCCCATAAAGGATGCACTCTAGAAATACTATTTACTACACCTCAATGAATACAACAACAAAATCATAAAAAACCATGCGAAAAAAAATATAAAAATCTAAAAGTAACCCCCTGTTATAGTGCTAGATATTTGATAGGAATTCGACTTAAATTATTATACTTCTACTACAAAAGATTAAGGAAATAAGAGTGAGATTCAACTATAGCAATAAGCTTTTAGCTTGCAAAATACTACGAATCTAATTTTGACAAGTTAGAAATTCGTCACCGGCATTGAACTCCAAGCACGGTGACAATGATATTATTATTGCGGACGTGGCGTTGCCGAAACATTTTTTAAATGTCAGCGAATATTGCCCGGCCTTAACAATATTTTTTATTGCTCGCTGCTCACGTTTCGCCACGTGGAGGAGCATTCTCCGCGAAACTGCCTTTCCGATCTAATCAAAGAGGATCTAAGACTTCCGGATCTAATCAAAAGAGGTTAAATCTTCTTTTTGCACTTTTTGGTGCCAATTAACTGGTTTATTGTGTATATAATGGCCACTCTGATTGATTGTCACATGCTGCTTTCTCTGGTAAACGATAGTATGTTTTCATAACCCCTTTTTCATTTTTGCTTTGTTTTCTGGCTGAATTTGCTGAATAATTGATTGTACAGGGAGTTCCCACAAAGAACAAGAACACGAAGTACATATTCAACTTCATCTTTTGAGTAGATTATCATGACTATATACTTATAAATTGGTAACAATTAGTCCTTTAACTTTTGCAACAGGCTTTTACAGAATTCTTTCATCCACGAAATAGCCATGAATGCACATGGAGCAAACATGGAGCAAACCTCCATGTAGAGGTGTGTTGCAATATCAATCGCCATCATCTTTTGTCATACATGTTGTTTTGGTAGAATTTCCTTGAAGATATGCCAAAACTTGTCAATAAACTAGCTAGCTAGCAAGGCATGCTGAAATTGTTTCTCTTGTATAAATTTAACACTTCATGGTACAATTACGTTCAACTGCTGTCATTTAAGTTTTCTAGTTATGAAAAAAAAGTGATTCTAAACTAAATGAATTTTATGTAGGTGGGTGAAGATTCCGATGTTGAGATTGTTGTTGAGACTTAGCAAAGCCAACAACACTATCATGCAGACCTATCCATGCCATCCACCACAGTTTCTAATCATCCGCAAAAGCTCCTTTGCCGTCGAACTAAATTGCCACAGCCCATGCCACATGTTAAGCACTAAGATCTGCCATTTTCAAACATGCAATATGCTCCATTCAATCAGTACATTTTTCCTACAATGCCTCCGTTTGTAGATCTCCAAAACAGCAATATCAGCAACCTATATGGTCCTCGGGCATCTATATCCCATATGCACCATGTCCCAATACAAAATGCTACAACAGATACTAATGGAATGAAGAAAAGACCAAGAGGCCACCCAAAGAAGAATGTAGAGAAGTCAAAGAAAGTAAAAAAGGAATGCAATGAGGAATTGAATGGTAAGTATGCTCCTTGGGATGATAAATTCACCGTTGCACATATTCAGGTCAGAGGGGAGATGCAGGATGAATTTTCCATGCCACCAAAGCAAGGTGTCAATTTGCGGCATACTGTATTGACTCGTATTGTGGCAAGGTGTCCTGGGTTTGAAAATAATGTAGGGGTTTGCCGCAAAAAGTGGAGATCAATTTATAGAGATTATGCCAAAGACAAGGCCCACAACAATATCTCTGGTAATGATAGATCTAATCAATGTGAATGGTTTTCCATTGTAGATGAATACATGGGAACTAGGGCCAATGTGTTGAAAGCAGTTCATGGAGGAGCCACTACACAAGATCAGACAGGCGAGGTAGGTGAGCATGTTGAAGAAAAACTTGCAGTGGACAAAGTAGACATGAAAGTGAAAAAGGAAAGGACATGCATGCTAGTCCATGAAATTAAGGAAGGGAGCGAAGAGTTCCTCCAACAAATGAAAGACATTGAAGCCCAAAAGTTGCATATTGAAGCTCAACGGTTAAAATATTGGCAAAGATGGAGGCATCATTTGCTGACCTTGTGAAGAAAATTTGATAAGTTATCTTCTGTTTTATGTCTATTTTTCTTTTCAAACAAGTACAGGCAGTTTCCAGACCTGCTACCATTCTGTCCTTGACATTTTGGTATTGGGTTTTGGAAATAGAGGCTGGACATATTGGGATTTATTAATGAGGTTCAACCTGGGATTTTTTTGGAGCAGCTATACAATACACAAGTATACATTGCCTTGAAGGAGCCTTGAGGGAGTCTGCCACTACTGGCTTATTGTTTAATGACAGGACATGACTTTCAATTCCTGTATTCATAAGTAGCTAAATAGATGTTGTCAATATGAGATTCTGCATGTTTAAGTTTGATTACTTTTTGTTTATGAGAAGCCCTTGGAATGCATAATAATTCTACACAAATGAAATTCTGCAGGTTTAAGTGTGATTGCTTTTTCTTTATGAGAAGCCCTTGGAAATGCGTAATAATTCTACACAAATTAAAATTTCTCAATTTTAGCATGTTGTAGAACAATCAAGGCTGATCCGTTTCTAGATTATGACCTATTTGTGCATTGGTTTGCGTCCTGTCTGGATTTCCATGAACTCTGGTAGAGCAGAAAGAAAGCCTACCAGTGCTACACATAGTGTTACAGAGTAAACACAAACACACAACAAGATGTAATACTGGCATTCTATTCTTTTAAAACCTGAAATGAAAGTCTTTGCATGAGCAAGGAAGATGTCATACATAATCTAGCAAGTTGGACAAATTGGAAAATACTGGCAGCTTGATGTTATCATAACCCTATAAATCATAATTATCAGTACAGACTTGAGCAAAATGAAGATACAGTACTACTAGTGGTAATTAAGTTTCAAAATATTTGGCAAATTCTCGATTGCGATAAATTCAGCCTCAACATGGATAAAACACAGTCCTGATATCTTTCATTGAACACAACACCAGTGTACCAACCACGTCATCCTCCTAACATGGGATCAATATAAGATCCATTCATGCATCTCATGCAGCAGAAAGTATGCATGCTTAATATTGCTGCCTATCTCTACATTAAAAAGAAATTGCATGCAAATGACAACCCTATCATGCCGAATCATGCTCCAGGTCTTCAAACTGTTCATGTACAAGCTCATCTTTTCTTTTTCCTCAAAAAGTGCTTTTGCTAATGCATTTTTCTACGCGCAGCATTGGCTTGAGAAGTTTCCTGAACATTCATGTTAGCTTTTCCAATCAGAACAGAAACCTCCTTTGGATCATCTTCCAGTGTCCTTGTAAAGGCCTCCAATGGATCTAGATTTTTTTTTTTTTTTTTTTTTTTGAGGGTAAGGTTGTTTTTTA
Organism: Isoetes engelmannii; assembly: GCA_011763485.2. NCBI lineage: Eukaryota > Viridiplantae > Streptophyta > Lycopodiopsida > Isoetales > Isoetaceae > Isoetes > Isoetes engelmannii. The sequence continues at coordinate 7,824 of JAANSK020198873.1, forward strand.
TTCATTAAGATAAAATATACATAGTAAGTGATGTAATCTCCATCAGGAGAAGTAACACCACATGTAGCAAAAGGGTCTCAACTAAAGTGAGAGCACCTCGAAAAAGATTCTCTTTATAAAGCAGAGAGCATATAGATCATACATTACAGGCCCATAAAAATATCCCAGAATCCAAAAAAAGCTTGTACAGCTTAAATAACATCCTAATGGGCATAGTAGGAAGCATCTAGGAGATCTTGTAAGGTGAGATCTCAAACATCTGTACTGCCAAACATATTGAGCAGTTTGTCCAACTTGTAGACACAGTAGCCCGTGCAATCCAGCAATAGCAGAACTCTGGCCTCCCTCTGCTGCTGCCATCTGTGGAAAATGGAGGTAAAAAAAGGTTTGAAGCCATTATACCTCCACAGGTCAACTCGCTTTAGCAGCATCTGGAGGGCCATGGCATAAATGACTTCCTTCTTCAATTGGATGAAGTGAGCTTCTTCATCCAAATTAGCATCTGCCATTATCCTGTATGGGGCTCCCTGTTTGAGCAGTCTCTTCACTTGTTCTGTGCAGCAAACCATCAAATTCAGTTAGTGAAACAGCAAAGAAATTAAATAGGCCTTCAAATCTGCCTATTTCATCCCAGTCCTTATGACACCATCGACTCTATGAATTCTATAAGCTGCAGCTTTAGCAATTTCTGTCTCCGGTACCTTTAATCGCTTTATCTGTCGCTCAAATTTCTTAGTTTTCTTCTCTTCCACAACGACGTTCTCAAGTTCCATCTTGGCCTCGCTAATCCATGACTGATCAAAGCTATCACCATGCTGAATGCAAAGATTATGCAGAACAAGGCAAGTGGCCACTATCTCAGGCACTTTTTCAAGGTTCGTATCATTTCTTTTCAAAAGAATCCTGAATCTAGATTTTAACATACCAAATGCGCATTCCACAGGCATTCTCGTGCTCGATTGAAGATAGTTCCAGTTATATTCTAACTTGCTTAAACCGTCCTTGTGTCCTTTAAATGGTGGCAGCATCCATGGGTGTGGCGGATAAGCTGCATCTCCAACAAGGCAAAAGTTACCTAGGTGGCCTACTTGTATCCTCTTTCCAGCTTCTGCGTTCTCAAATAGTTTCCAGTTATGAATACTTCCTGCCCAACCGACGCCATAGTCCCAAATCACACCCTTGGATGAGACGATGAGCTCCAATAGAACAGAATGAAATCCCTTTCGATTATAATAGTCCTAGAGATTGTCGTGAGGTGCAATTATGGGCAAGTGACTCCCATCAATTGCACCTACAACATATGGAATCCCCCTTAGCTTCTCAAATTCACATGCAAGATCTTTCATTCTTCCTGGAGAAGGCCATTTAATGCATAGATCATGGAGCATTTCCTTGACAGCACAACAAAATTTTGAGATGGCCCTTTGCGCTGTAGTGTGTCCAACACTGTATTGATCTGCAATATCCTTGATTGTGTTTCCGGTGTGCAAACGAGTTAGGGCAATGCAGACTCTCTTCTCTGCAGGGACACTTTGGCGCATCTTCGTATCTTCACGAGTCAACATTGGTCCTAGTACTTGACACACACAATAATAAGTCTTTTTAGATAATCTAAGCCTTCCCTTAAACATATTATCATTGTATGAGCTCAATAAGGTCCTTTCCATGAAGGTAGATGATCTATGATATGACCAAATATACGGAGATGCTCTTAATGCTCTTCCATCAAACCCCCGAACCAACTGTGTACACGAATTCATCAGTACTGAAAATACCTCTCATATGAAGTTGAAGGGGATGATTGCGATAGAAAGGCCTAAATGCGCATGAACATAATAATTGCTAGTTGAATCCTTCTTTTCCTGCCCTCCATAGAGCTCTCCATAGGCAATTGTTCATCTACATGTAATCCATCTGCCTGGATGTTGTTAGTCTGTCACTTCTCTTGTTGTACGCCTGTTTCTTCATTGTTAAAAAGCTGGTTTACTAGGTTCAAATTTGGTTCTTGCAAATTCCCCTGGTTCTCAATCCTTTCCTCGTCAAATACTTCCATTTCACCAGTTTTGTAGTGGCTTGAGCATTCAATATTGTTCTGTTACTAAGCTATAAGCCAGAAAAAAGGAAAGAATTCACAAAAACAGAAAAGTGCAAAGCTTGCATACCTATTCTGAAGGCATTGGAGGAAGAAGTCGTTCAATTCGCCACCATTTCTCTCTGATCGCACCCTTTCCCTTTCTGTTTGAAGGTTTTGGTTGCAAGTTTTCGATAGCACATTACGGATAAGGGAAAGTCCCTTCACCATGTTTTCTGCCCTGGAAAGGGGGCCAACGCGCGGAGCGCGGAGGTGAAATAAAGTATTAAAATGCCATCGAGGTCGAATGATACCCGTAAAAAAAAAAACATTTATTTTCCGTGACTTTAGTGCCACGTAATTAATAGATATCCACCGTAGTGGAATCTCAGCCTAAGAGAAAACAATGTAATATACGCAGCTAAACCTAATAATAGGGGACCTCCATTATTCTAAAAGCTCCTGATACCATTATTCTCCTATTTGCTGCATAGCTGCCGGATCTCGAGCGCCCGCGCCCCACTTCGCCTCCAGCTCCGCCTCCACAGATCGGCTTTCAAGGTAGTAGCATGACTTCATTTTCCAGTTTTTGGTAACTTTCCTAGCTTATACGCCTGTGCTTTTTTTTCTGCTAGCTTTGGCATAATGGCCTCCGCAGCTGTGGCGGTGGAGCAGAAGCCCAAGAGCACTGTATGGTCGACTGTGAAACCTTTTATGAATGGTGGGCTTTCGGGAATGGGAGCGACCTGTGTGATCCAGCCAATCGATATGGTTAAGGTAATTGGCGAGATTTATCCTTCATCATACTATACAGGATTAAAGAAGAGAGTTAATTTCTGTATGCTGAGAAAGTGTTGCGAATAGCTGATGGAATGTGAAGCATAGGTTTTTTGCAGGTGAGGATCCAGCTCGGGCAGGGGACTGCAATTCAAGTAGCAAAAGATGTTATAAAAAACGAGGGATTTGGTGGCCTTTACAAGGTTCACTACACTAGACTTGGACTTCTTTTATATGTTGACACTGTTGGAGAAATGTATAAAATTCACGTTATATACTAGAGTTAATAGTTGCTAATTATGCTATTTCAACTGTTTTAGGGTTTGTCTGCCGGTCTTCTGAGGCAAGCAACATACACCACTGCAAGACTTGGATCATTTAGGTAACATTATTAATATTGATTTTTTCTTGACATACTTAAAGCATGGAATCAATTTTCGTGAGCATCTAGCGTTTTGAATAATTAGCTTCTAAAGGAATGAAAAGCAGAGTGTACATGCTTTTAATGTATAGGTGACAGATAGGCTGCATTTGGGAGTTAGAAATGTTTTTGGAGTAACAGTAAGTTGTGGAACTCCTTGCAGGATCTTGACAACTAAAGCTACTGCAGCAAATGATGGCAAACCACTGCCTTTGTATCAGAAGGCACTTTGTGGTCTGACAGCTGGAGCAATTGGTGCTAGTGTTGGAAGCCCAGCTGATTTAGCGCTTATCCGGATGCAAGCTGATGCAACTTTACCTCTTGCACAAAGGAGGAATTATCAGAATGCATTTCATGCACTATATAGGATTTCTACTGATGAAGGTGTCTTAGCTTTATGGAAAGGAGCAGGTCCAACTGTTGTAAGAGCAATGGCTCTGAATATGGGCATGCTTGCCTCTTACGATCAAAGTGTTGAGTTTTTTAGAGATACTTTGAACTTCACTGAGATTCCTACCGTCATTGGTGAGTATTATAGCCTCCAACATGAGCCCAGCCTACTCATTATTTTGTGGTGTTATTTAACAAAGTAGACTTGTTATACCATTGCAGGTGCCAGTGCAGTTTCTGGATTTTTTGCTTCAGCTTGCAGTCTACCCTTTGACTATGTCAAGACGCAGATTCAAAAGATGCAACCTGATGCAGATGGCAAATATCCATATAAAGGATCTCTAGATTGTGCCATGAAAACACTAAAATCCGGTGGACCTTTAAAGTTTTACACTGGATTTGGAACTTATTGTGTACGAATTGCACCGCATGTTATGGTAAGTTCTCTTTTCCCTTCGTTTATGCAACATAGCTGGTTTATGTTTGTTTAACTTTTTTAACTGTTCTGACAGATGACCTGGATATTCCTTAATCAAATACAGAAATTTGAGAAAGACATTGGTCTTTAAGGGTTTTTAGAGAGAGGTTCGCCGCTATTGGCAAACAACTTTTCACTGAACTGCTTTAACAATATTTACAATATTTGTTTCGCACCTCTAGCAAATGATGGCTAGATGGTGAAATTTTTGTCATGAATAAAGGAAGCCTTGACCTGGTCCAGGATTGAAAATTTTAAGGCTGTACACGAACAATTATTGTCCTTCGTATGTAATTCAGTTTCATATTTTTGTTTGCATTTTAATTAGTTCCCACGCCGCAATCGATTTTTGTTTTTAAGTGACATGTGTCCCTAAGAATATCTGCTCCGTCACTGGTTTCTTTTGTCACGGCTCTTTAGAATTGCAGATCTGACTGTCCTATCTAAACTTTTGGCTGCTGCGGCTAAGCTTCAAGGGCACTTGGTCTCTTGGGCTCCGGCTTCTGCTGCTACTGGGGCTCTGGTTCTTCGGTTTTTTGTAGCACCGCTGCCCAAGCGGTCTTTCATTGCCCTAGATTTGGAGCTCCGGATTACTTTTGGTGGTTTGACAGGGAGCTCAGGATTTCTTCTTTGGTTTGACGTGGTCTGCATCATTTCAAGTTTTCTCCTAGACATAACTTCCATCCCTATGAAAAAATTTCAATTTGATGTATTTTGTTGGGTTTATGTACATAAACTTGTCATGATGCAGATTTGTGTATTATCTGTTGTTATTCCACGACTCAGTAGGCAGATTCTGTTCAACATGTGGGTCTACTTTCACCACATCCTGCATAACATCACCAGGTCGTGCACAACAGTATATTCAAAAAATTGTGGATGTAAATAAATGGTAGATTGATTTTCCATGAATCTGAGAATCTAGTTTTGTTATCAGGAACTATTTGCACACATGTTTGTCTTTGCGGACTTGCAGTATTTGTATTCCCTTGCGGACTTGCAGTATTTGCATTGCTTGCATTCTCCTATAAAGCTTGGAAGAACATGCTCTTCAACTTGAAATCAGCTAGTTGTTGCCAATGCCTTTTATGATTTTGCAACAAGGTGCCATTATTGACTACAAGGCTATAGCAGTTCCATTTTACCTTGCAGCTTCATGGCCAAGCATTCATGGGAATGTTTCTGGATACCCTTACAAGATAACTTACTTATTTGTAAGTTGCACTCTTAGAAACTTGAATTTATAAGTACGGGTTTTCTAGAGATTCTAGAAAATAATTTACCAAGATAAGTTAGTGTTTTTGCAAAGATATTTACATAGACTACCTTCCCTTCCCAAATGCTGACAATGAAAGGGGAAGAAGAGTCAATGCAAATTTTGTATGCTGGGGTGAAGGCACAAATAGGGTGTTGCTTCCAATGTAATGGCTTGGGCCATATCAAAACTAACTACTCTAACTCTCCTAAAGAAGGCAGAATGCTTTAACTGTCAAGGATTTGGGCACATTGCAGCCAAGTGCTCTAGTCCCAGAGATTATGGGAAGAGAAAGGACTCTGCTGGCAGGGGAAGTGGGTTTACAAATTGCCAAGGAGGTACTGCAAAAGGGAGAGGAGATGGTAGAGGTAGAGGAAGGGGAAAAATTACTGCTGTAAACATGACGTGTGAGAAAAATGAAGAAGGGAACAAGATGAAGAAGTTGAGGTAAGCATTCATAATACCTTTTCTATTTCAAAAAGAAAATCTAATATTGATGATGATATATTCATATTAGATAGTGGAGCTGAAAGAAGCGTGATTAAGGACAGTTCTAGATTCAAGGAGAAATCCATCAAAAGTTCGAGCTTTATCAAACTAGGAGATGGCAAATTAAAAGAAGTGGGACGAGGCTGGATGGTTGGAGTTACTAGATCTAGGGGGGAATCCAGCCACTCTAGAAAATGTATTGTGTGTTCCTGATATTGTTAAAAATGTGATTTTAGTAACGCAGTTAGTCGACCTTGGATACTTGGTGAATTTTGAACAACATTACTGTAAGGCTCTCAAGAACAATGAAGTGAAGTTTTTTGCAAAACATATTGGGAAATTATTTGGTTTTCACAATGATGTTTCAATAATGATTACTACAATTACCTTGCTAACTTGTAAAATATAGCATGAAAGGCTTGGGCACACGCACATCACTAATCTGAATTTCATGATAAAGAGAGTTCTGATTGTAACTTTTGAAAGCAAGGCAGTACATTCAAACTGTATTGGATGCATGAAGGGGAAGCAAACTAGATTGCCATTCCTAAGAAGGCCAAGAGGGCAGAACAAATACTGGAACTTGTTCATAGTGATCTTTGCGATCCTCTTAACGTCAATAGTATACATGGAAGGACAAAGCATTTGAGCCTTCAAACTGTATTAAGCTGAAGTGGAGAGACAAACAGGTAAAAAACTCAAATGTCTAAGAACTGACAGAGGAGGTGAATTTGTGTCTAACAGGTTCAACAAATACTGGTTTTAACATGGTATTAAAAGGCAGCTGACGTGTTCATACACTCCACAACAAAATGGAGTTGCAGAGCGCAAAAATCATTCAATTCTAAACACTGTTAGAGCTATGCTAAAGCATGCAAAGTTGCCCAAATTTTTTGTGGGAGGAGGCTGTTCAAACAGCAGTACAAATTCAAAATAGACTTCCAACAAGAAGCTTGGATGGTAAAATTTTAGAGGAAATATGGTATGGGACTAAACCCTTTTATGATCTATTCGAAGTTTATGGCTGCCTTGCACATGTTCAAATTCCAGAAGAGAATAAAAAAACCTCGACGATAGGTCATGTACTTCTTATCTAACAGGCTATGATGGTCAATCTAGTGGGTTCTTGCTCTTTGAACCCATGAGAAAAAGAATGGTTAGTAGAGACGTGGTTTTCAATGAAGATATCACTTACAAGGATAGGGACAAGAGCATTGTAATCCAGTCCACCAAACCAATTAGCAAATCTGAAAATAAGTCTACTGCTACAGATTTAGATGATAACAGCTCGCTCAGTTGAGCGTGAACAAGATAGTGTTGACCAAAAAGATAATCTTGAGAATGTGACAGTATTAATAGTGAACAATAAAGAATTGGAGGCTACACTTGCAAGGGTTCCAAAGAAAAGGAGTTCAGAGGCACAAAGATTACAAGAAGAGCTGAACGTTGACACAAATAAATATGGAAGACAGGAAACTGGCAGAAGTAAAAGAATAAATGAGGACATAGATATTTATAGTGTTATGGCCATGTTTGAATCAGATAAGCACCATTTGGAAAAAATGGGAGTCATGTCATTCTCAACTTTTTTTTCGAGGGCCTTAATTCGACCCCTAATGATGTTCGAATATTGGGTTGTCCCGTTTTGGGGTAGTTTAGTCTGGTTAACTCACGTGCAAAAAAACAAAATATCTTTCAGGAGTGGCAACGAGTTTCTCGTCTCGCCACTCGAGAAACTCATTGCCACAACGAAATGCAAGAATTAGCTGGTGTTCATTGTTTGCAAACAAAAGAAGTATCAATTAAAATGATGATTAGGAGCCCAGGAACTCTGATTGCCAAAACAAAAGGCAAGTAATTTGAAACCATCAAGCTATGCAGACAATGGAAGACTGTATTGAAATGAACTTTTTGATTACACAACGTGCAAGTTTGCACAACCATTTACATCAACAATAAATATATTACATAGCAATTTACAGTGGCCTTGAAGACCATGGGGTCTAGCAGTGACGACAGTTACATCGGGATCGAATAAAGAATATCGTATGGGTTCAATAGGTGGAGCATCTGGATCTGGCCTCCAAGCCCTTGAAGCAACCTGAAGGCAATAGAAAGCTTCTCGCGGAGGTGTCTCAGGTGCAACTGGTTTACTCGTCCAACCGACGGGCACTCCCTCCATGCGCATCCTTTATTCGATTTTCGGGTTGAAAGCATTTATACTGCAACCTCCAAGAAGGCAAGACAGAGAAAAAGATGGGTCTGAGGGCCTTTCTGGACTTTGAGAAAGGCAGTTCAAAAGTAAAAAATAGGTTTGAGGGCCTTTCTCGAGTCGCGAGTCGAGAAAGTCAGCTCAGAGAAGGAAAAATGGGTCTGAGGGCCTTTCTCGACTCACAAGTCGAGAAAGGCAATTTAATTTTTTTTCCCCAGCTGCCTTTCTCGACTCGCGAGTCGAGAAAGGCAACTGGGAATGAAAAAAAGCATCCCTAGCAGCTCACGGTGGAAAAAATGTGGTCTGCATGGGGTGTTTGGAGACTCACGAGTAGAAAAAAAGTTGGGAGTGGAAAAATGCTTTGGCTCTGCAGACAAATCTGGGCTGCAAGAAATGAGGGGAAAGAGGAGCTTCCAGCCTTGCTCCATTCTTCCATGTCTTTCCATGCACAAATCCGTGCACAAAACGCCTCGCTCCGGATCTGCAACAGGGGCTTCGAAAAACAGGGGCTTCGGATCTGCAACCCGAAGCACAAGTGTTCTTCCACAGACCTTTGCACTTCTCATCTTTATAAAGTAAGCATCAGAGCACCAGAAATCTCAACTTGCACTCATCATGAACAACCATACCAGACGCAGCATTGGCCATAGTTCCCAAGGCTGTTCTCGAGGCGCTTCAATGACGACCTCCTCCCTCAGTGGTTCGGAAGGGACTTCGATTAAAGCCCTCTGGTCTGTGAGAAAGGAAGAGTCTCAAGAACAGAGTAGCTCGTTGTACCCGAAAAATCGAGTACTTTCAGTACTTGCAGAGCATTTCGTGAGTTGTAAAAAGAAGTGATTGATCTGGACTAAGCCCCCCAAGGATACCTCTTAAGCCGCAAGAGTTGTTTTGGAGCGTGGAGCTTGACTTTCAGGGCCTACCAGGAGTTCAAGACTACGGTTGGTTATACACAGGGCATCCGCTCTAATCCGACTTATAGAGAGGTATGCTTATAATCCGACTTATACCAGGAGGCCCTTGCTTTGGCCTCTCTTAAGCAAGAAGAACATAGTATTGGGAAAAAAATAGTTACAGAAGTTCTTCAAGCCGAAACTGCCTTCTCGACTACTGGGTCGAGAAAGCAAATTGATTAAGTGATAATTATTGAATTTATATTGAACTAAATTAGATTAATATTTAATTTAATGATTATTTATATTTTAATATTAATTTTTAATTGTAATTTTATATTCGATCCCCCCTCCTCTTCACTCCAAATCCTCCCCCACTTCTATCCCTCTGCCCTCCTTCCTCTTCCGTCTTGCCCTTTCCCCTCCCATGCCCTCCTTCTAGCCTTCTTGCCTCTTTTCCCTCCCCATTCTCCATTTGCTCCATCCTTAGCTTGTGCCCCTCCTCACTTCTTCTCCTCAACTTGTGCCCTCTTCTGCCCCATCCTCAACTTATGCCCTCACTGGCCCTCCCCACTTCTTCTCCTCAACTTGTGCCTTCTCTGCCCCTCCTCCTCCAATAGTGGTCCCTTGAAAATCCAACAGTGGTCCCTTGTAATTCCATGAACTTTCTCAACTCGCATTCTCTAAATATTTTCCTAAAAGATTGTTTGTGCATCTAATACTGATTCAATGCAAAACTTTGTTTTTCATCCCGCACTTTTTTTGGAATTAGCTACGAGTCAGTTTACTGCATGAGGCCAAAACACAAGAATACCTCCCATTTTTTCCAAATGGTGCTTAGATATTCCAGAATCGTATGAAGAAGCCATAACTAGTGAACACTCAAGTGAATGGAAACAGGCCATGCTAGATGTGATGTTATCATTCAAAAAGAACGACACATATGAATTAGTGGAGAAACCACAAGGCAAAAATCTCAAAAACAACGATAAAGTGATTATCAATTGTCATGCACAGTTCAATGAATATGAAGCATGCTTTCCACTTTTACCTGCTGAAATATCGACCTTCATCATTCTTCCTGATGAAGATCCTATACCCTCACCACCTATTTCCACACCACCTCATTCCACCACAACACCATTTAATTTCATACCATCTAGGTCCTACCACCATTCCACCATATGCCTTCACAGATAACTCCGAACTTTATGATACAAATTCACCCATGACATTCCTATTTCTGAATCACTACCAATTGTTTCAAGACCAACACACACTCGAAGACTTCTTTCATATCTTCATTACTATGTGATGACTGTTGTCGACCATATTCCTGAACCAGAATCCTATTATGAAGCTATAAATAGTCAAGCAAAAGTTCAATGGGTGGCAGCAATGCGCACTGAGTTAGCATCAATCCATGAAGCAAAAACTTGGACTCTTGTTCCAAGGCCAATCAACAGGACCATCATTGGCTCCAGATGGCTATTCAAGGTAAAATACAGAATTGATGGCACAATTGACAGATATAAAGCTCGTCTTGTAGCAACGGGTTTTATATAGGTACGTGGCATAGATTTTGACAAAACCTTTGCTCCAGTGGTTTGAATGACTTCAGTCCGAGCTCTCTTTCTTATGCTTGCCAAAATCATTTTTTGTATCCACCAAATGATGAAATTTGAACAGAAGATACAACTTGCTAGTAAGTTAAACACCACTTCAATTGCCACAAAACAAAGTTCAATATATAGATAGAAAATCCCTTTTAACTTTATTAATATGGCTATTAATAAAAACTCAATGGTTCAATGCCTTAATACTGTAGCCGAAATATTGATCGAGATCATTCAAAAATTTCACTTCGACAACCCAAGCCCTAGTTCATCGAACTAGTTTTCAACTGCATCGGCTATAAACGATTCCGGCAACTGTGTTCTTCTGGTCGATCTTCAATTGATTATATCTGTTGTCTTCGACGGTTTCGGCTGAACAATAGTTCGGTTTCGACATTACCATATTTGGTCCATTGTGTTGGCTACACCAACGAATTTCCACGTTTAACCTTTAAAGGAAACTTCACCTTTAAACAATAAACTCAACCATTAAATTCAACCATTGCATGACTCTTTTAATAGCACGATCCTTATACGCCTGCTTTTAACTTTTGGCCCACAAATATCTTTTCATGCACCACTAAACTTGGTGTTGATCTCCATCTAACACTCCTCCTTCAACACTCAAATTTAGAACTCCAAGATTATCTCTGAATTGTTTAAACTTTTTTCTCAACCAATGCCTTTGTAAATATGTTTGTTGTTTGCATAGCTGTATTGACATATTTCATCTATACATATCCCTTCTGAGCTAGATCCCTGATGAAGTAAAGATTTTAACTCAATGTGTTTAGTTCTCTCGTGCTGCACTGGATTTTTAACAATTGCTATACAACTCATGCTGCCGGTCATAATGCAGGTTGGCTCATTTTGTTTGTGCCCAAGTTCTTTTACCAATCTTCTTAACCAAACCAACTCCTTACCTATTAACGAACTTGCAGCATATTCTGCCTCTGCTAAAGACATTGCAACTGCCTTTTGTTTTTTGCTCCAACAGGAAATTGCTCCTCCTCCAAGATAAATAACATATCCTGAAGTGGAAATTCCTGTACTTAAGTTTCCACCCCAATCTGCATCACTGAATCCAGTTAGTTTTAGATCACTAGAAGAATATGTTATGCCATGTAATTGTGTTCCTTTCAGATATCTGAGGACACACTTTGCTCCTTCTCAATGCTTCTTTATGTGATTGTGACAAAATCTACTTAACACATTTACTATATAAGATATATCCGGCCTGGTATTATTGGACAAATATAAGAGGCATCCTATCAATTCTCGATATATGCACATTGTCCATGTCTTCTGTTTCCTTTTCAGTGTGATCACCTTCTATTAATTTGTGCCCTGGTACAACAGGGGTCTTTGCTATGTTTGCATGCTCCATATTAAACTTGTTTACCATGTTTTGAATGTGTTTGCTTTGCCTTAATGATATCACGTTCTTCTCTCTGTCTGTGCATTCTTCTATTCCTAAGAATTGCTTCAATTCACCTAAGTCTGCCATCTCAAATCTTTGCTTTAGAATATTCTTACATTTTGTCATAATGTCTATACTGTTTGCTGCCATTATACAATCATCCACGTACAGAGCTATTATACAAAAAAATTTCCCATCTTGATACCTGTATAAGTTGCCATCATTCTTGAGCCTTTCAAATCCTTGTTCCCTTAAAAACTCATCCATGCAAAAGTACCACTCTGTGCTAGCTGGGATTGACATGAAAAGTTCCTTTAGAGATCCTCCTTTTACCACTTCCATACATAGGGAAAAAATTTTGAACATTAAATAGGATTTAGGTACTTTTAGTATTGATTAGGTACCTTGCAAAATGCAGTACCCAAATTCCCTAAGTAGTAGTTTTTAAGGTACACCCTAACATGACCCTCTAGAGAATCGGCAACGGTTTTCCTTGTTTCTGCTTATTTCTACATAAATTGTGCCTCTTTTCAATTTCAAAATTGCATGCTTCCAGATTTCTATCATGGCATTCAGGATTTTACCAAAGAAGAAGGCATTCTAAATTAGTTTCCAATGCTATCTTCCATTTCGAAATGCATGCCATTTTTTCTACTTCCGTGATTTGGATCAAAGCATTTAGGATTTCAGGAGGAAAGAGGGGCTCCTAATTGAGCTTACGATTCTATTCTAATGACAAATTCAACCTCCAGGTAAACAATTTCTTCCATGCTTTCTTGCTTCTATATTGCTCGGTTTTTTGTTTTTCATTCTTTAGTTAGTTTTCAAATCAAGAATTATGTGCTTCTTCAGTATTGCAAAATGCTTACATGTTGCCAGTATTCTTTGATTTTCAATCCCTGTATAAAGTTTCAAGAATTATGTCTCATATTATTGTTTGCTTCTATATTGCATTATGGATTTGAAAGTGGGATTAGAGTTTGATTCCATACAAGAAGTATTCTTTGATTTTCAATCCCTGTATAAAGTTTCAAGAATTATGTCTCATATTATTGTTTGCTTCTATATTGCATTATGGATTTGAAAGTGGGATTAGAGTTTGATTCCATACAAGATCTTCGTGCATATGTTAGGAATATCTGCATTTTCTCTGATGTAGAGCTTCATGTTCTTGCATATGACAAAAAGAGATATACAGTGAAGTGTAACATTGAAGGATGTCCATGGAAGTTACATGCTTCCATTGTAGGCAATGGCCCTAGCTGTGCTATTAAGAAGTTATCAAGACATCATAGTTGTGTTGGAACAGAGCATTTGGGAAATAAAGAAGCTTCTGTAGATTGGATAGCCACACGGTTTGTTGAAAAGATTTGTGATGACCAATCTTATAGCCCAATTTCAATTGTTAGCGACTTGAGACGTGAAGATGGTATTACTGTGTCATATAAGAGAGCATAGCATGCGAAGGAATTAGAAGTGGAGAGGATCAACGGTAATCAGGAAGAAAGCTATTCATTATTGAAAAGGTATTGTCGTGAAATCTTGCGGAGTAACCCAGGTAGCGTGGCTCTGGTGGAGCATGATGATGAGCACAGGTTCACACGCATGTACATATCATATGCAGCGTGCATTTCTGCATTCATCCATTGCAGGCAGGTCATAGGTTTGGATGGGACTCGTCTGAAGAACAGATATTTGGGTATCTTGATGACAGCTAAGGTATAGATGCACCTGGACAATTGCTTCCAATTGCCTTTGGTGTTGTCATTGCTGAGAATGACAATAATTGGTTGTGGTTCCTTGGAAATTTACGTGACAGTCTTGCTACAGCAAACACTATAACCTTCTTATCTGACAAGCAGAAAGGATTGATTGAGGGTATTTCTGCATTTTTTGTTGATGTTCCTCATGCGTATTGTATGCGTCATCTATTTGAGAATATGAGGAAGGAATTCAAGAATTTGGAGCTGATGGAAGTTGCTTTGGAAAGCTGCTTATGCATCTACTATACCAGATTTTGATGGTCATATCAGAGATGCGGGCTATGAAACCAGAAGCTGCTACTTGGCTTCTTAACACGGCACATGCAATTGGTCAAATGCACGTTTTAAAGAATTCCGCTATGAGCATCTTACATCCAACATTGCAGAATCAGTCAATTCATGGATTCTTGAAGCTAGAGAATTACCTGTTCTTCCAATGATGGAAGTAATACGTCAGAAGTTGATGAAATGGTTATTTGAACGTAAGGAACAAGCCCAATTGACCTTACAGGGTGCTGGAGAAGTATGATCATATATGCTTGTGGCTAGTGCAGAACATGAAATCAAGAATACATGGCATTATCGGATTATTCCTGCAACCTATCAAGAGTTTGAGATAATACCACAAAAGTCTACTCACGTGGTGAACTTGGAAACAGGAATTTTCTCTTGCAATGTGTGGCAAATAAGCGGATTGCCATGTGCACATGCAATTGTCGTTATTTTATTCAAGAAAGAGCGTATCCAATCATATGCAATTCATGCTTACACATTAAGAGCATATTGTGACACCTATTCTCACATTATTCATCCTCTTCTTCCAAGAGAACAGTGGCAAGAACAAGAAGGGGATGGGAAATTGCTTCCACCAAAGACACGTAAACCTCATAGATGCCCAAAGAAACGAAGAATCCGAACAGAAGTTGTAGTCATTGCAGCAAAGCAGGGCATAACCGGAAGGGCTGTCGTGAACCTATAAGTTAATGGTGTGGATTTGCATATTCAAGTTTGAATTTTGGAACTCCGATCTCTGAAAATTTGATGAGCAAAAGTGTTATTTGATTCTGCAATAGAAAATTAGTCCATTCAATGTGCATATTGATGAAAACATGGCATGTTTAGAATTTTAGACATTATGAAGGGTAAAGTTGGAATTGTGCCTAAAAGCACGAGGGTATTTTTGGAATTTATAATTTTTGTTACTTAACTACATTCGTAAGAATAGTTAGTATAGTTAGCAGGGGTATTTTGGGAATAAATAGAATTTGGAATAATCAATAACTTCAAGGGTATATTTGGAATTTTTTCTACATTTTATAGCCTTTCGTCTGCTCATCATATCCAATCAAGTAACCTCTATCAGCTTTGTTATCAAGCTTTTGTCTCAACTCTGCAGGTATATGAATGTATCCTAAGCCTTAAAGAAAGTGTAATCTATATCTTTTCTTCCAGTCCATACACAATCAGGTATATTACCTTTCAAACTGACCGTAGAAAGCTTATTTTGAATTAGTACTGCTACCTTTAGGGCTTCTTCCCAAAAATAGTTTGGTAATCCAGAAGATTTGATCATAGACATGACTGCATCAAGCAAGGTCCTGTTCTTTCTTTCAGCAACTCCATTCTGCTGAGGAGTATACCTGCAAGTCAATTGTCTGCATATTCCATTAGTCATGCGAAAAGATGTAAATTTAGCTGAGAGATATTCTCCTCCACGATCAGATCTAATGCATTTGACCTTTCTTCCAGTTTGTCTTTCCATTTCAGTCACATACGGTGCATCAATGGCCTGTGATTTTCTTACCAAACAATAACACTTGCTCTTTCTGCTATGATCATCAATAAAGAATATGAAATATCGTTTACCGATTCTTCCTTTGACATTTAGAGGACCACATAAATCTGTATCCACTAGGTCAAGTATGCCTTCTGCTCTATTCTTTGACACTTTAAATGACAGCCTGTTGATTTTTCCTAACATGCACCCTTCACATGGATGATATCATATTTTATCAATCCCTTTTGATTCATGAATTTCAACTTATTATGATGAGTATGAGCCAGCCTGAAGTACCATAATTCATGATCAGACGAGGATATTGCATGTACTTCATTTATTTCACAACTATCCATTTGGAACAAATTCCCAACTCGTCTTGCAATAAATTTTAATTGATTATTCAAAAAAACTCTACAAGCTTTCTCCTCAAGGGAGAGTTTGTAACCTAAATCCACAAGCTGGCATACTGAAATCGGATTTTTGATAAGACTAGGCGGACATAAAACATTTTCTATATTTACAACATTCCCTTCAAGATCCAGGAGTTGCAGCATCCCATATCCTTCAACAGTTTGGAGAGCTCCATTTTCCACTTGTATATGTTTAGATCGAGTTGGATTCAGATTTTTGAGCATAGCAGTAGAATTTACTACTGATCTCTCAGCTCCACTATCAACTACAATAACACCATGTTCATGATTAGCCTTTGTATCAGAATCATTTAACGAGGATACTAGATTTACCTCATCATCTGTTGTGTCATCAATTTTACTTGCAGATTCATTACGCTCTCTTGCAATATGTACTCCAGAAGCTCCTCCTCTCTTACTTTGAGATTCACTTTCCCTTGCCCTTCCTTTGGCATAATCCTTGGGGCTCGGGCATTTAGATGTTATGAGCCCCATACCCTTGCATTTATAACATGTAATCTCCTTCTTCAGTTCTGGGCAATTTGGTTTTATATGACCTTCCTCATGGCAATGATAACAGACTGGTTTTTCCTTGGCCACCTTCTTCTTTCTACTAGCAAACAGAATTTCAGATGTATTCTCTTCTTCCTTCATTAATTTATTTTGTTTCACCTCAGTCCTAAGCATATTTGATTCCTTTTTTAATGGAAAAAACATGTCAAAGATTTTTGTAATTTTTTCCGATAAAATATTTATTTTCCATCTTTTTTTAAATCCCCCAATTAAAGGCTTA
>JAANSK020198874.1:0-14538 GCA_011763485.2 Isoetes engelmannii
GAATTGAACTCCACTGAAACCATCCACTCACTTTCTGGTCTAAGAGCAGCATGCAGTCGATGTTGATGCCCGATCCAGTCTACATTAGTTCCCATACTTGGGAGGCAACTGCTCTATCTTAGGTCAGATACATCTCTTATGGTTATAGATAATTGGGTTCTTTCTAAGGAAAGATAAAAGCAATTCATCCCTAGAACCTTAATCTTCAGTATACACACAAGTTATTTCTATGATGAAAAAGGGGAAAAGGAGGTATCTTCTTTAGGATGTGGAAGCAACCAGTTTTCCACAGCCATCATAATATCAATCAGAAACCCTTCTATTATCATCAGATAATAATTATGATCTACAGGAGATATTGAGACACAGTAGAATCATAGAATTCTATCCATGATATGCCATCAGCTGGCATATTAGCTTAGGGCAACTATTCTGCTTGAGCAAGACGCTCTGTACATGTTAACAAACCAACAAGGCATACATAGCGAGAAACAATTGCTACAAATGTTACAATATGCTGCCAAGGGGTTAAGATAGAATACCTTGTTGACATTAGCGAGGTTTTGCAATCATTGCTGGAAGCATCAGTGCTGCAAGTACCATAGTAGCAGTGCAAAATTCCTCAAACTTGCACTCCGCAATGGTTGGTGGGTTACCTTGTATATCATGCCGCACATACTAATAAGAATCACGAAACACTGGAGGAACGAAGGCACATATAGAAGGCACGACATTGGGAAGACGTTCTTACAATTGAAGCTGATTCACGGATGCAAAGCTCCTACTATTATAGGCATAGCATTTTGGACAGCAGTCAGCGCAAAACACACAAAGTGGTGACGTCTGGAACAAAGAACAAAACAAATCGTGAGTGCTTAGTCTAGCTAAACTGTAAACCCTAATCTTACACAATGATCCGGCCTCAGGTAACATGAAAATAACATGTCGAACACCTACTCTGATACTAAACCTTGCTTAAATAATACATAAATGCGACGAGTCTTGCACTGACTACTGGTTCACAGAAGAGAGCGGAATCTATGCAGGATTCTCCACATACCTCAATCAACAACAATCCGGTGCTTCTTGCTATTAGGCATTGACTGCAAGAACCGCAACCAATTTCCTGATGCCATTTACAGACGAAAACTCAATCGCGTTGTTTAGGCAGCCAAAATTAACAAAACCAATCAAAGCCGTCCAATTTGACACATGGACATTCCAAGAGCTCGGATGGCCCTAATTATCAGCAATCAGGCAGCCTCTTGTGAGAATATATATAAGTCAGAAGTCAGATATATATCCGCATACAAAAGATCAAATATCATGATGGCTATTCAGATTACAATCTCAATGGAATCGATAATGAGGATGGTCCTGCAGATACTTCTATATCTCGTTTGGTGTAATCCTTGCTCCCAACTGCTGGATTGTCCTCTGGGTTGTTCCTCCATGCAATGCTGCTGCAACCTCTTCTGGTCGACGTGTAGACAATGCCGCTGTAGCTGCTAGCCACCCTATGCGGATGTTAGGCACGGCGAAATCAAAGCACTGAAGTGCTACCACCCTCCTGACTAGTATAACCTGGAAAGAGTAATCTGCTAGCCTGGTGTGTCTGTCGTACCCTGAGAGTGCAATCAACAGGTACACTAACTCTTCTCCCCTTGGACTGAAAGTCCTATGGAAGACTACAACTCTGTCCGTCAGTGCAGGCAAATAGTACCTGAATGCAACTTCTCACTCGCTCTCCTCGGGCCTAGCCACGTCTTCTTGGTGTCTGTTGGTGAATGCATCCACTGGTACTGCCCACAAGTCTTCATAATCATCCTCCAATGACCTGTAAGCGTCCAGCTGAATCTTTCTGCCCGCCGTATGCCGAAGGCTGCCAGGTGGAAGAACTGAGGTCGTCTTGTTTCTGATGCCGAGCCGATCCTGAATTGCATAAAACTCCGAAAACTCCTCGTCGGAGGGCTCTACATGATGCTCCATATGCTCCCTTATCCTGAGGTAAGCATCCCTGTCAGACATTCTTGTGCCCCTATAAGTCTCCACTTCCTCGATTTCTTGAGGATAGTCCTGGGCTTCATAATCAATAATGTCATCCACACTCCTGTACTTAGCAAGGATTGCTAGCAACTCATCTTCCCTGTACTTAGGAACTTGGCACTGTGGCAAGTGCTTGATGTCATTGAGGAACAAGTATTCTTCTCCATTTATGATGAATGGAGTCAAACTTGTAATACCCGATCCGGTGTCACCTTGCCCATACAAGTTATGTTGCTGCTGAACTTCTTGTTGTACCTCCAAGGCTTCATACTCTTCGTCCGACGGATTCTCCACCACGTCTTCTACCTCTTCTGCTTCTTGGTCCTGTTGTCGTTGCTGCTCAGATACATTCTGCTCATATTGGAGAAGGAGCGTTGCATTTCGTTCTTCATCCAAGGGATCAAGCTCAATTTCTGGGACATGGGTTTGACCTATGTCATTCTCTTCCTATAGCTGAGGAATATGGCTAAAACAGCTGTTAGGGTGAAGTATCTAACATTTCTACTGCTCATGGTTAGGTAGTCTAGCATGCGAGAAGCTTTGTTCTGTAATGCCTTCATGACATTAGGAACATCAGGCAAAGCATGAGCAATCTTGGTCTTTGGAATCCAAAGGCCTTCATGAGGTTGGACTGACTTAGCATGAGGTCTCACCATGGTATTGGATTCATCCATGATGTCATTGTAGAATGGTGTGGCAGAGAGGGTAGATTCCAGGTCAAAAGTTTGCCTGAAGACTTGGAAGAACTGATCTATGGGCACTTGGCTGACATGGCCAATGGCGCTATACCATTCAACAAATGATTGAGGAGCCATGGAAAGAGTGAGAAAAACTCTACCTTGAATAAGCACTAGCGCCTAAGGGAAGCTTGCAAATCGCCTAGCTGGAAGGAGCAGTGACTCTGGGTGCTGACATGCACAAATGAGCCCCTATTTATAGAAAAGGTTTAGGGCAAATTTTTAAAGTGCAATTTTTGGCAAGATTTTGGCTTATATAGGCTTGCAAAGGCTTAACTAAGGTATTTTCTAACTGGAACATGTGCATTTGAGAATGAATTTGGATAGAAAAGGCTGGAGGTCTCTCATGGTGCGCCAGGGGCTGATCCTAAATTTTAGGATTGAGCTCTCGTGCACAATGAGAGTCGTTGCCATTTTGGGCTGAAAACTGACTCAATCTAGGATTTTGATAGCACAATTGAGCTTCACACATTGCATGAAGCTCAATTGCACCATCAGTGCTAATTTGGGATTATTTTGGCTAATTTGCAAAGGTCAAATTGGGACGACACTTATGGTGTGCCAGGGGCTAATCCTGATTTTTAGGATTGAGCTCTCGCGCACGATGAGAGTCGTCTGGCTCAGAACTTAAGAAAAATTTAATTTTAGCCACTAAAAATTTATCAAACACACATTTAGCAACACTTTAACTTCAAAAAACATATTTACATTGGAAAATTTTAATACAACAGAGCTCATCTTTGCCCGTTCTTGATAAGCCGGGCGAGATGTATGTCCCGGACCATGACCGTGACACGTCGCGCATGGATAGCGCAGTTGTTCGCATCCTCGAACATCTGCACTATCTCTGTCTCTGCTGCCTCCTGCAAGGCCAGGAGCATGCCCTTGGTCACACGGAACTCAGGCGCAAACTCCTGTACAATCTCCCGAACCACCTTCGCAAAGCGGAACTTCGGGATCAGGAACGCCGTGCTCTTCTGGTACCACCGGATCTCTCGGAGGGCCCGGCTGTATCGGCTGGTGCGGCCTCTCTTCTTCGGCCTCTTAGGTGCTACTGGTGGTGCTCCTCGCCTGTCGCGGAGGAGGGCCTCCGGTGTGGGTACGAACCCGGTGAGCCTGATACCATGCACAATAGGCATCGTACATGGGCTTCAGCTTGTTGTATCGGGCTAGCTGCTCCCGATACCGACGGTCCGCGTCAAGGGTGAACTTGTCGGCATGTTTCTTCCCTCCTTTCTTCGAGGTCTCAGGGACCCCGAGCTCCGGATAAGGAGGTGGCTGCTCCTCTGCCTGCTCCTCCTGCTGCCGCTCCTGCTGCTGCTGCTGCTCCTGTGGACCCCTAGAGCTGCCCTCCCCTCGCCTTATCCTATCAAGCTCGCGGGTGAAAGCATCGTCCTCCCCGGACGACGAGTACCTGTCCGAAGAAGACGACCTCTGGGAGGCCCTCTTCTTATGGATGATCGTGGTCTTCTGGCATGCATGAGGATAGGTCTTGCGTGCATACTGCTGCTGCTGGGACTGCGGATCAACTGGCGGCTGCTGGGGGTCAACTGGCGACATGATCATCTGTAAGGGCACTACCACAATCGAGAGGTCCTCCTTGGGCAAAACTGGAGGGTGGTCCTCCTGGCTCTTACGGGGGGGCTCCCGCCTATGGCGCTTTTTGCGCAGACCCTCGTCGCTGGCACTAAGAAGGGGTGATTTGGGTGCCATAGAGGGCGTGAGGCTCGAATACCAAACTAGAATCGTGATCTGAACTCTAGCGCCTATAGATCTCCTGAACTGAAGCTCTCAAGGTGTCTTACTGGGTAAGGCGCATAATGAGAGTCGTGGGCCTCTATTTATAGAAAATTTTGAAAATTTTATAAAAATTTTTACATCGAGCATTTTGTGTGAACCTTATGTCAGTGTGCTTTACAAGAGCAAATTTTTGGCAAAAATTGGTCAAGGACTCTTATGGTGCGCCAGGAGCTGATCCTAAATTTTAGGATTGGGCTCTCGCGCACGATGAGAGTTGTGGCCCAATTTTTGCTTATCTTTTATCATTTGCTAATTATAAATATACAAAACAGCTTCACACAAATTGTTAAGCTAGAATTCACTACTTATTTACTAAAACTAGTTCATTTTTACACGAATTCCCACCTTAAGATCAAGGGGACTCTTATGGTGCACCCAGGCCTTATCCTAAATTTTAGGATTGTCGTCTGGCGCACGATGAGAGTCGTCCACTGACCTCCAAATTTCCAAGAGAATTTCCCAACAGAAAAATTCCCCTAAAATTTTTCCCATACACTAGGCTCTTGTTCAGTGAAATTTTTTCTCTGAACTTAAGGAATTTCTACAAGTTAGTCCTATGGGAAGGTGGCCAGTGCTTGATCTTGGTATGCCAAGATCATCGCTTTGATACCACTGTGACGTACCCAACTCACATACGGTGCCCTCACCATATGAGAACTGGATCATTCTCCCCCCCACCCCCATTGGCCTGGCATGCCAACAAGGGGTCATCCGTCTGCCTCAGCATCCTTGATGACCATCAAGACTGAGGGGGAGGACCGGACGTGCCATTTGACCCCTCTCCCTCGAAGTCCACCTATCAATGCGGAAGCGAAACAAACATAAGAACAATGAACCAAATATATACAAAGCCACCTCGAAGGGTGGTACTCACCATAATCTCTGCATCAACATAGGTCATAACAGCAATAAAGGAAATACTACCCAAGGCTCGGACTCATGGTATGACTGAGGCTTGGGGTTTCCAGAGATCAACAGACGAAAGCATAACAATAGAGTTGGCTGGCAATAGAACCAGAACATGGCCAAAGGGTTGTCCACTCCATCCACCCCTCCTGTACATACTTTGCAGATAGGTTGAAGAACTTCGGGATTGGATCGTAGTCTGCCGGGGACATAGCCAGAGGGGCTACTATCGGGTTACATCTCCCCAGTCCCGGTGAGACAGGTAAGGGGATCACTCCCCCACCAGATGAACTATGCCATAGTAGGCAGACTAGAAGACCACAACTGTCTGTACTCGACTTAACCCACTTGAAGGGGACAACCACCACTGCCAGTACCTAGACGAACATACGTCCGGCTGCCACGCGTGATGGCACCATGTGCGCTAGCCTACAACCATTACACATGGCTGCTAACCCCCAACGGGTGTCGAACCCATACAGCAGGGTACACGCACTCACTGAGTATTAGGCCTAGTCTGCAGTGCTCCCCGGAAAGGCATTACACCCCGTGGGAGCTAACTTCTATGGGACATATCCACCTTTACCAGCCGGTCTGACCCCTAAGAACTCAACACAGACGGGCTACTATGCACAGACTGCATTTAATGGGAATTAAATGGGACCATCACTATGATCATACTAATCTAAGGATAGGGTGTCTACCCCCTTCCCCATACACAAGGAGAGCAAAACAGAAATAGACAACCATGATCTAAACACTAGAACATAACTGAAATAGAGACATGATCATATCATGATCATCCATGCCAAAGACATACATAATCAGCATTCATTAGTTAGATCTAATGCTAAGGCCTAAGAAACTAATGAATGCTAAGGAAAGCTCCTAAAACGGAAATCAGACCTACCGGATCCTTAGGTTCCTGGAATTGGTCTCCTAAACTCATCCATAATGCGCTTCCCAAGAATAGGATGGGCTGCCCCCTTCTAATTCTGCTGCAACACATGGAATCTGAAATGGGTCATCTTGGATGACCCTAAACTAATGAATCAAACACCTACCTGACTATGGGCGTGTTTCCCAAGGTAATGGGCTGCTGCAACAAGTCTTGGGCGAGCTCCCAAGAGCTTGGGTGGCTGCTGCACTGCTTCCAAGGAGCTGGGGATGGGCGCGGATTCCTAGGCATCCTCCTCCTCCTTTGGGAAAGTTTGCTAAAGGGGAAACTTCAGGGTTTTGGCCCTTTTAATGCCCAATTAGGATTGGCTAGGGTTTTAGAGATCTAACTCTCTAGGATCATGCCACTTGGCATGCATTAAAGTCAATGGTTCTAAAAAAGATATATTGGCATTTAATGCTAATGCCAATATACACCACTTTCATGTCAAATGTCACATTGGCATATTTAATGCGCAATATTGTGGTTCGACGGGCACGGTGCTCCGTGGGTGGACTATACCGTCTACGGTGTGCGGGGTACATGATGTATCTACGGCATGTACTAGTGACGTGGCATACATAATATACATATTTATACCGTATATTATTATGGAACATCACACATTCTTTAAAATATCCCAGAATTTGGCATAAAATTCTGGAAGCATTCCATCAGGACCAGGACTCTTGCCCTTAGTAAAAGAGAGCAAGGTAGAATGAATTTCTAACTCAGATGGAATGCCATCCACAACAGCACTCATAGGTTCATGAATATTGAACGGTATAGAGTCAATTAGATCAAAAAAAGTTTTGGCTCTACGAGTAGGGCAAGAGAAAATCTTGGAGTAGCAGTTGTAAAGAACGAGAAGATCTGTTTTTGAGAAGTAAGAGAGAGGTTATCTTCTGTAGTGACAGAAGAAATACAGTTTTTAGTAACTCTATTCTTGGCTGCTCTGAAGAAGAATTTAGAGTTACCAGAATCCATATGGACATGATACTTAAGTTTGCATCTAATGGCTGCACCTCTAGCCTCAAATTCTTCAGTATTTTTAATAATACTCTCAAGATTGCTTTCTTTAAAATGCAACTCAAGGTTTAGAGGTTTAGATTGAAGATCCATTCTAACTTTTTTGATCTCTTGAAGGAACAAATTTTTTTCAGCAATCCTTTCCTCATTATATTTCCTAGTCCACTCTTTAATCCAATTTTTGGAGGCCTTTATGTTTGCATAGAAAGTGGCCATAGAGTTGCTGGATCTAATCTGGGGAAGGGATTTATAGAACTCTGTAAATTCATTACAGAAGTTCTGGGATTCAAGAAGACTGCAATTGAACTTGAAAGGGGTATTACCACATCTCTTGATAGTGAGCTCAGTTTTGGTAGAGAAAATCTGAGGTTGATGATCAGAGATGGAGGTCGAGCCATCACTGGTAACCAAATAATTGTCTCAGAAGGAACTGTCCAGATTGGATATATAAAATCTATCTTAAGTGCAGAAGACTCTACTCTCTCCTTTTTGTTTATTTGACCAGGTGAATTTAGAGTTGGAGGATGGAACAAAATGAAGAAGGTAGGTTATCCCAGTTCTCCCTTTCAGTGGTTGACATATTGAGGTTCTTCCCAATTTTGAGATCCCAGGAGGGGGTGTTGTTAAAGTCTCCACCAAGAATCCATGTGCTAACAATTTGGTTGGACATCTAGTTGCTAATCTCAGTCCACGTTTTCTCTCTGTCTTTGGGATTAGTGGAAGCATACACATTTATAATCCCAAAGATAGTGTCATTCTTCTTCAGAATAACTGCTTGCCAGTGTTTGGAAGGGCTATTAAAGACATGGCAGTGATTGATGTTCTTCCAAATGATGCAAAGGCCACCATAAGCCATAAGTTCCAGTGGCTTCAATACATATAGAAGAGCTTCCAGAAGATATCCAATCAGCGAGATTGGAGCATTCAAAGTTAGGCAGCCTTAATTTCTGAAGAAGCAAGATATCAGCATGATGAGTTCTTAACTGGGAGATGGCTCTTTTGCTTTTGAGAGGGCCTTTAATTCCTCTCAAGTTCCAGGTAAGGATCTTCATTAAGAAGACTTGGATAACAAAAGGGAAGATTCC
The DNA here is from genome assembly GCA_011763485.2 of Isoetes engelmannii. Lineage (NCBI taxonomy): Eukaryota > Viridiplantae > Streptophyta > Lycopodiopsida > Isoetales > Isoetaceae > Isoetes > Isoetes engelmannii. Next base: position 8,541 of record JAANSK020198874.1, read on the forward strand.
TATCTCTGGCTTCTGGTTTTCCTTTTGGAGCTTTTAATTGAGTGTCTGGTCACAGGTGCAGGAGTTGATGACTGTTTAGATTGATTCAGGTCCTTTTTCTTTTTGCTAGCAGTTTTGTGACCTTTCACATTAATTATGTTTGTAGAGTTAGGAGGAGAGTGAAGGAAGGAGTCTTCATCCCATTGTTTGAGGTTGTCAGAAAAATCCTCATCCTCAACTTCATTTTCCTTATTATTGTCAGAATCAAAGGCACAGTTAGAACATGACCAGAATTTAGTACAACATCCCTCTTTAAATTTTGTAGGCATGTCTAGAATAATCAAGTTATCTTTATTACTTGAATTGAGAACTTGCTTTGAGGGGGGTCGAGTGGAAGTCTCTTGAGCAGGTACCTGATCAGCATCTTGAGTAAGGGGAACAATCAGAGGAGTATCCTGTTCAGCCAATTCTGCCATTGTGATTTTACCTTTAATCTCAACATGTTTTATATTACTATCACTATCTAAATCTGCCTCAATATGAGTGACCATGTCTCTTTCAGTTCCAAAACCATTGTTCTGACTGTCTACATACATGGCATCTTGCAATACTGACAACTGAAGTGCAATTGTTGGAGAAACAAGTGAGTAGGCTGGGACATTGTGAGCTTGTTTTTCAGAAAGATTAGATCATTGATTTTGGTGGTTACAGGTGAGTGGTGATGTATGGGAGGAGGTGGAGGAGGTGGAGGAGAAGAGTTAGATGGAGATATGGCAGGGATAGCTTCTGGCTCTTCAGTATCAGCACAGTAGTCTTCAGGTAATTCTGCCAAGACGTTGAAATTGAAGACAATGCCTGCATCTTTAGTTGTATCTATTTCTGAATCTTTTTTTAGCTATAGTCACTTCAGCAGTATAGGAAGGAGGTCCTGGCAAAGTGGTCTCAGTAACTTGATTTGAATTCAATGCTTGATCTTCATCCACTTTGGAAGCAGTAGATATGCTGCTCTGAGCTTTATTTCCAGCCTTATTGTTTTTATTTTCTTTTATTAATGATACCTCTAAATCCTTCATCTTTTTCAGACCAAGAAGTGAGTCTAAATCAGAAGGTCTTGTATTTGGAAGAATGGGATTCTGTTTGGAGGAGGAGGCTTGGTGCAAGTAGTTGATTTTGGTGCCAACCTTGATAAACTGTAAAATGTGATGAAGATCACATTTTGCAGGTTGCATAGGAGCCTTCCCCTTGAGGAGTTTTCTGTTGTGTTCAATTGCTCTCAAATTAGCCTGGAGAGCATTGCAACTCTCAGACTTATCCATAGGCTTATCCACCACAACAGCTTTAGGGACCTGCTTAGTAGGATTTATGATGATGCCTTTATTTAACACATGGACAGGGGGATTAGTTAGCATGGATTTACCAGAAGTCTGAGAGTAAGATCTGAATTCAGCTTCTTTCTCCATCTGTTTTGTTCTTTCATTCTCTCTGAGCACCTTTTTCTTCTACATTCTCCTTGCACTTCCATTTGTATTTCTCCATTGATGTTCAACTCTCAAACTGGTGTTGGATTCTTTTTCTGTATCAGAGATTTGGATGTAGTCTTTAGCTTGCTCTGTATAACCCTTTGAGCTTAAATTTTTAGTCTAGCAGCCATACTTCAAACCTTGATCAGCACATTTATGATTATAACCATGTCTAGAGTTACAAGATTGACAAATGTATGGCAGACCTATCCATCTGAGTTGGAGGGTAGTTTTAGAGCTAAAGTAATCAATGAAGGAGATGGAAGTAGGAATGTCTTTGGTTATGTCAACTTGTAGAAAGCATTTTGGTGGCTTATAAGCACAATATTCAGTGGAGATGTATGTGCCAAGGGAATTACAGATGGATGAGAAGCAGTCTTCATTCCAGTATATAGGGATTAGATCATTCACAGAGATTGAGGCAACTCAGAGAGAGTCAAATTTCTCCAGAGCTAGGTTGGGACACCATTTTAGAAATGAGAGATGGAAAGTGTCACAAGTAAATGTTCCAGATTTCAAGAGAAAGGTAGATGTTCTCGGGTTTCCATTCCACATTCAACCATAAGGTACGGGTAATTAAGCCAGTATATGGAGTTAATGGTTACCCCCCAGAGTCTATCAATTTTAAGACCGACCGAGTCAACTCTCATAACTACTGCTTGATTTGACAAAAGCTCAATTTTGGAAGCAATCAAAGGTGAGTTCAAAGTAATACCTTTGAAAAGATTTGCAGTAGGACGAGCATGTTTCTTCAGATAGTCAAGCTCTTCAGCAAGGTCAGCATTAGTGAGGATCATCTGAGAAGGTCTGACAGGTCCGTGAGGCACAAGAAAACCATGATCATCCAAAGCAGGAATGATATGATCAGGGTCCGGATCTTTTGTGAGATTATCCCATTGAGGCGGGTAGACTGAGAATTGATCTAGGTCCATGTTCATATCTTTGGTAGAAATAGATATATCAGAAAAATAACCAAATTTTGGAACCACAGAGGGATTTTTAAGGAAAGAACTTATGGTAAAGAAGCGTGCTTTTTTCAGACGGATCTAAGCTCATAAACCGGTGAACAATGTGGAGAGACTCGGCCTTTAGGTTAGGGAAATTTGGAATGGGGATTTTAGGAATTGCCATTAAAGCTGATGGGCATGCAGGTGGAGACAACAAGGGGCAAATTGAAACAGAGAAGACAGAGGAGGCTTGAAACAGATGAAATTCTAGCTAGGAAAATGGAAATTGAGAGCAAGAAATAGAAGGAGTAGGAAAGCCATACATAAGTCACTAATTGTAATTAAAGACATGAAAAATCACAAATACCTTCAAATTCAGCAGGAGTAAACTTTCACATAGATGTAATCCTCGGACCATTCACAAAGAACTCGAAAGATACTAGAAGCAGGAGCATCTTTGTTTCCAACAAATTCTTCAAGCCAAGATTCTACAATTTGGGTTGTGAAATCTTCACTGCAGGGCACAATTGAGTATTTTAGAGTGAAGGATTCTTCAGGAAAAGAGTGTTTGAAGATGAGGTTTTCCCAGAGATGAGCAGAAGAGCCAGAGAAAAAACCACAGGTAAGTCTTGGACCATCAACTTTTATGGTGAAGAATTTGGTATCCATGGATAGAGCTCAATCTCAGGAATCATAAGGAGTGCTAGCCTCTACAAGGCTAGCTAGATGATTGAGAGAGATCGGGCTCGAAGGAGGCTCGAATTTGAATTTCAGAGTTCAAAATTGGCAAGAAAATGCTTCTAACAGAAAATTGAGAAAAAGACAAAGTTTTCAAGAAAAATGGTGCTCACGACTCCCATCCCCTTTTTGGTATCTCTTCTTCCTTTCTTCTAGAATCGGTCCTTCATCCGTGCAACAGCCTTATGTATTGAGCTGCCACAACTAGGACAACATCTTCAGGAGGTTAGATTGGGTTTTTATTGGCGTAGTGGCACTGTTCAATTTTGAAAGATCTACTTCTTGAAGGTTCTAGGGCCGACTTACTGGAAGGACATTTCTAATGAATCCCTCAAAGCCATGTAAAACCTTCAATGTAAAACCCTGCAGCAAGGATGGCACAAACGTAAAGACGGAAACATTGGCAGTGAGATTAATTGTTGCTTAAAGTCCTCTCTTTTTCCATGCCAATAGTTTTAGACTATTGTGCATGTGAGATGTTAGGTGTGTTAATAGGATGTAAGTGTGACATGTCTAGACCATATGTATGCTTGCAATAGCTTCTTGCTATGTATGCTTGCACAGGTTGATTCATGCAGATCCAATTGGAGGAAGTTAAATTGTTATTGATTCTCAGCCCTACTACTGTGGCCATGTCTGTATATTCAAGGGAGCTACGTTGCATGTTTTCCCTACAATAACCATTTGCGGGCGTGCTTTCTTTATGGACCAGACTCAATTATAGTGTTTTTACTTGCTTCTGTTTGAGAGCTCTGGACCAGTGTCATGCATTCTGTAACTTTGTGTCTTTGCATATCTTTTTGGACACTTACCTGAAATCTTTTATATTGAATACTATGTCTTAACCTTCTTTCTATCATGTGCTAGATTTTGTGGAGGATAAGCGATATGAATATATGGATCATAATGTAAGCATTCCACAAATGCATCTAGGCCACAACAATCTCTCCCAAGCAACCATAATGATCATTTTGCTGCACCATACAAATGATCATGTATTTCAAAGCATTTGTTTGCTCTGTCAATCACTAGAATAATAGATCATGGTGTATTGTGGCTTGCAGAAATAGCATGATTGTTGATGCTTTTATCTGACATGTTTGACCTGGGCGGCATAAAGACTGGTGTTGAAGACCATGTGGTAATACTAACCTGGCATTTCTATACGTAGTGATCTTCACTTTATATTGATGGGACATGATGGCTTTTATTTAGCTTGGCTAGGATCAAATGGTTGTAGTTTGGATTACAAGATTGATGTTCACGTTACTAATTTGTTTCATTACTCTTCTCTGGTGGTTCATATCGGTAGTAATCCCAATAACGTCTTACTGTTGCTTAAAAGAGTTATATAATAGCAAATGCAACTCATGAAAAATTTATGCAAGCAATTCATGATAAGTTTATACAGGTGGGCCTATGCTGCAACTGAGTTTTTAACAAAATTCAATATTAGTTCGTTTGATACATACCATGTTGCAATGGACATTTCCAGCTTTGATCAATGAAGGATTTTGATGAATCTTGATACTGTCAGGGTGCACTTTGTACCAGGTGAAAATAGTTCTGGCAGTTGCTTACATATGAATTAGTTTGAAGGTTCATTAAGTTATATCCGTCTTTGAAAGACAACACTCTTTTTCTTTGACATATAATTGCGATAGTTCTTGCCATTTTTGAGAAGCTAGGCTAAATAATCTGATTGTGTAAATTGAGAATCCTTGACAAATGGTAAACATGAAATTGGATAACTAATTGTTCGTAATGTGATCCTTATGATACATGGAGAATGTGCGCCTGGCATGGAGCAGTCCACATGTTTGAACAATTCCACCTAAAATGACTATAATGACAATATCATTATTTATCTACCATTTTCTGTGTAGAGCTTCAACGTTGCTGAATTAAATGGCTCATGTGTGTACGATGACTAGCAATTTAAATTTGAAGATGCAATCCCACCAATCTAACAATTGGTTGCTTTTCTGACACTTTGTACCAAAAAATCTTGGACATATACCTACACCATAGGCACCATTTGGAGTGGATATGAGGCCTTTCATTATTCTAATGTATGATAGATCAAGGACCTTGCTAGATCTATTCATATTTTTTATGCAACATGCAATTGCATGGTAATTCTATTTTCTATATCATAAGTTTTGCATATTCTGTTACGTGCATGGACGAGAATGAACCAGTGAGATTTATTCCACCCATGGTGCTCAATTTTATCAATGGTACTCACTGTATTACCTGTTCTTAAATTGACTATTTATGTCTCATGCATTTCCTATGACCTCAAATATGTTATCTTATTCTTTTGCATTGCAATTTGTTCCCTTGCAGATCTGAACATTGCTTTATTAGCTGTTTAGTCTATGTTTATTTGGGGAGTTACATTCTGGCCAACTGACCTGTCTAGAAGATGGCCATTTAACTAACCGTTACAAGCTCCTAGAGGAATGTTTGTTTTGGTAAACACAAGATTGAGAAGACACAAGATTATCATGTTTGTTTAGATAAGACACAAGATTATTACTGTCCAAAAGATAATCATTATATCAGGAAAGTAGTTAATAACTAAAGGTTACCCACGATGGACAATGTTTTGGAATGTCTTATTTAATGTGTTCTACAATCCTTTCCCATCCATTTAAAAAAAGGATTGGAAGATTAAGTACAACAGTTTGATACATCGACGCATTAACATCCATGTAACATTTATTCTTTCCTTGGCTCCCAAAATCCATTTTATGCTGATTAATTTTCTTTCTCTTGTTGACAACAACACCCCCCCCCTCCCCCCTCCCT
>JAANSK020198985.1:0-14537 GCA_011763485.2 Isoetes engelmannii
ATTTCTGTTATCTTTATCTATAAGCTATTATATGATGTCAACACATGCTTATGTTATGTATATGTAAAACCTTCAAAGCTTGAGAAATGAAGGAATTTTGCTTGTAGTTTTTGTATCAAACAGGAAGTTCCTGTTGTAATTTTTAAAATCCGATAAATACAAGTTTGAGCAGGCATTTTTCTGGTTTCTATAATATTTTTTTTCGAGCACTGTGTTGACCCCACATTGTCCTTGAATGGATGGATGAGATCTGTGTTTTTGGCACATCCTACAGTTGATATGCCCTCATCTGAGGGCCAGAAAAAATTCTTAGACAACCCAAACGATAATACACCCCAGATGAGCAAATCTAGGAGGAAAAGCACAGGAGGACAATTTTGCCCCTTTGTCCCCTTTGTTGGACCAAAAATCTCAAATCAAATTCAAGAAACCAGGATATGCCTCATCGGAATACTATTTTTGGCCATCAAGAACCTATACAAAGACTTGTATATCTCTATATCTTGTGTATTATATCGTATATGCTTTAAAAACGCATCAATGGGTCCTTCAACGGGCAACCCATTGATGCGTTAGCATCTTGTTTATATCTAATTCTTGTAAAGTTCATTCTTGTAGATCTGATTGTGAAGATTCTTGTAAATTTTATTCTTGTATCTGGTTCTTGTAAATTTCATTGTTGTATCTGATTCTTGTAAAATTCATTTTTGTATCTAATTCTCGATCCTGTTCTTGTAAATTTCATTCTTGGATCTAATTGTGAAGTTTGGATCCGATGCACGATCAGACTTTCTTTGTTTCCTCTTGTTATTTTGGTAAGAGAACGAACAGAATGACAGGCGTCGTCCGCCCGCGACAATTTCTTTAACAACACCATGGCGTTTTTTTTCCAAGTCGGGGAGAAAAGAGAAGAGGGAGGACTGTCAACCGAAAGTCTTCCTTGCTTCCGAATGTGAGATCCGTTTTGCAGCTGCCCTCTGCTCGGATTGAGAAGCCTGCTATAACTACATTTGCTAGCACCATATCTAGAAATGTACCCATTCTCCTTCAAATTTGAAGCAGAAAAAGATCCACCCAGGATGTAATCTCCCAAATTTTGCACAAATTTCTTGCAGGGTGCCCAGATGAGTATTTAGTCTTAGAGGACCAATTCAAGTGAAATGGCTTCCTGCTCCAAATTCCAATGCATGTGTAACTAATGTCGAAATATCCTCTTGAATAGTAGACTAAGTGTAGAAAAGAAACTACGATTAACCAGATGAACAAAAAGACATGCACATACAGCCAAGAGCTCCTCCTTCTTTGTCCTGGCCACTGCAGTCTGGGAACCCCCAAAATAGTCTGCAGTCTGGTTTGTCTGGGAAGCCATCGAAGCCAGGTTTGCACTCTGGCAAGCCATAGCCTGGGTTTTTTGCAGTCTGCCATAGTTCGTGGCCATAGTTTGGCACAACGGCCAGAATCCGATATGCTCCTGCACACAATCCGATATGCTCAAAAAATCCGATCTGTTCAAAGAATCGGAGAATAGATGCCTAGAATCCGATGTGCTCCTGTACACAATCTCACTGTAAACACTGTGTCCACCGAAATAGAGAATGTTTTCTGCCTCGTCATCCTTTTTGTTTAGCTGTTTAGCAGGCTTGCCTAAAGAGAGATGCCTTTTTTCTCGCAATTCTAAGGTGTCTGTCACGACAACGTGACCTACTTACTACCCTTCGATTTTATAATTACGAATCCAACGATCAAAGAAAGAAATTGTCTCTAAATTTTTCTTCTTTGTCCCCATGTGGCTTCAAAAATTGGAAAACATCTCCACTCTCTGCTTTCTCTTTCGATCTCTCTCGCTTTTGGCACTCGAGTTCCTGGAGTTTCTGTTATGTAGAGTGATATACCGAAATTAGAAAATCTTCAAGAAATTACCTTCGACATCAAGAGGGTCACTTCTTGGAATTCTGTTTTCCCGAGACAAATTATTCATGTAGAAGCATAGCTTTGTATATGCGCAACTACCCCCTTTGTTGGAAACAGATGCTGTGTGATAAGGTAAAAGAATCTTTTTTAAGACTGAAGGATGTGGAGCACAAATGCCAAGGATGGACTGATTTGGGCTCATTCTAACTGATTTCTGGTTCTTTATAGCCAAAGGCTGCTTGGCTCTATAAATTTGTCTTGCCAAATAGGCTTATTGCATCCTCAGAAAATCTTATGCCAGATTTAAGAGTTACAGCAAGAAGTTTATGGTTTGTGGCCCGATGTGTCCTCATGGTGTCCAGTTAACAAGAAAACTAAGGAGAAAAAGGCTATTGAAGATATCTTTTACCTTTACGATGCAGGAGACTAGATAGGTCGTCCTTGCAACTTCACTTCATGGCCACATTTGAAACTGCTTATTAACGCCATTGAAAAATCCATCAACTTTATTCCATCTTCTCAACTATGTTTTGTTATTTTCAAGTTCAAATTTTTAAGTTCAAGCTTTTTAACCTCTTCCTTCTTTCAACGGAGATATATTGATATATCATAGGACTGAGCAATCCATTTTTAGTGTTGGGGCAGATGTATGGTCTGCCAGCTTGATTCTTCATCTAGGGATATTTTGGAGAACTTCTGTGTTGCCAAACATGGCATTAATTCTATTACAATGTCTGAAGGTAACTCTAAGCTTCATTTTGTTTTCAGCATACTTAGATAATCTTACATTGTGTTGATGGTCTTGCTTCAAATGGGAGCCAACTTCTTGCTGCATGTTCTGATCTAAACTTCTAGAAGCAGAGGAAGAGGCAAGTATCAGCAGTAAACATTGCAAAGGAAACACAAGCTGATCCAGAAGAGGAAATGGACGAAAATGTAGAGGCAAACACTTCCAAGCTCTTTCAATTTCTTAAACTCAATCTAAACATGATGACAACTTATTTGTGATAGATAGTGGAGCTGAGAGAAGCGTAATTAAGTCCAGCTGCAGGTTGAAGGAAAAAGCAAGAAAAAGTTCCACTTTTGTGCAAATGGAAGATGGAAAATTAGAAAAAGTAGAAGAGGCTGGCCTCTTAGAACTGTTTGATTTAGAAGGAAGAGTAGTATCTCTTGAAAATGTTTTGTGTGTGTCCAATATTGTCAGAAATCTCATTTCTGTAACTCAACTTGTAGATCTCCGATATAAAGTCTGTTTTAATAAACAATTTTGCAAGGTGTTGATGGACAATAAACTTAAGTTCCTTAGCAAACATGTTGGCAAATTGTTTGTCTTTGAAAATAACATGGCTGATGCAATTAATGCAATAACTATTCCTTCCTTAAGACCATGGCATGAGAGACTAGGACACACCCATATGTCAAAAACATCAACTTTATGATAAAAAATGGATTAATAGAGGGCGAAGAGAATAGAAGTGAAATGTTGAAATGTGTTGGCTGCCTATTGGGGAAACATAACAGAGCACCATTTCCCAAGAAAGGAAAAAGGGCAAAACAAGTCTTAGAACTTGTGCACAATGACTTATGTGGCTCTCTGTATGTAACAAGCATTCATGGAAAGAGATATTTTATCACATTCATTGATGATTATACAAGGAAATGTAAGTGCTATACTTCAAGAAGCAAAGATCAAGCATTTGAAGCTCTTAAAGCATTCCAAGCTGAAGCAGAGAGACAAACAGTTATTAAGTGTTTAAGAACTGATCGAGGTGGTGAGTTTGTTTTTTACAGATTCAACAAATATTGCCTGGATCTGGGAACAAGAAGACAACTTACATGCTCACATAACCCTCATCAAAATAGAGTAGCAGAAAGGAAGAACAGATCGATCTTCAATGTTGTTCGAGCTATGGTGAAGCATGCAGACTCCCAAATTTTCTATGGGAGGAAACTATAAAAGCTGCACGTATTCAAAATAAACTACTATCAAGGGGGAAACACCAGACAAATTATGGTATGGTTCTTACCCTACTTATGAGCTTTTGAAAGTTTATGGATGTGTTGCCTATGTTCATATACCAGAAGAAAATAGGAAGAAATTGGATGATAGATATCATGCCTGAGCTATCTAGTGGGATATGATGAAAATTCAAAAGGGTATATCTTGTATGAACCATTGACAAGAAAATTAGTGTTGAGCAGAGATTTTATATTTGTTGAAGACAGCTTATATAAAGACAGGAAAGTAAGTGCAGGAAAGGTTGGCAAAGAGGTCAAAGATAGTGTCAAAATGATAACTGACTCTTTTGATATGATGAATCAACCAGCCAAACTGAAAACAAGGAAACAGTTGCCCATGACACAACAGATTTGGGGACACCTGAGCATAATGATGAAAGCACCACATCCGAGCAGGTACCAGCTCAACCACAAGTTGTTGTTGCTAGACAAAACATAGAGAAAAGGAAAAGAAAGACAGAAGTAGAAAAATAAAAAGAAAGCTTGAATATTGAAGTAGAACGTTTTGGTAGAGGGGCAGAAGGCAAGAGCAAATGATTAATAAATGAACAAGGGATGGAGATTGAAAACATATTGGCCCTTTTTGACTTCAGTATACCAGTAACCTATGAGGAAGCAATAGGAAGCTCAGAATCTCTACAGTGGAGAAAAGCTATGGAAGAAGAGTTGAGTGCATTTGATAGAACTCAAACCTATCAATTAGCTCAAAAGCCAAAAGATAAGAACATAATAGATAACACATGGCTGTTCAAGATCAAACCAGATTCTGATGGGAAGGGGGAAAGGTTTAAAGCAAGACTGGTAGCCAAAGGATTATCCCAAAAGAAGGGATTTGACCTTCTCTTCAATAGTTAAATTATCAAGTATAAAATTTCCGCTGGCTTATGCAAATGCAAGAAACCTAGAAGTGCACCACATGGATGTTAGCACAACATTCTTAAATGGAAAATTAGACGAAGAAATCTTTATGAGACAGCCATTGAGGGTTTGAGGTAGAGAAGGATCTAGTATGGAAGGTCAAATGAGCTGTTTATGGACTAAAACAAGCTCCCAGACAGTGGTATAATTGCATAGATGAATACCTTAGAGAAAGGGGATTTTCTAAGCTACAGAGTGGTGGAAACATTTATATGATTAGGGAAGGGCAAACTTATTGTATTATTGCCCTATATGTAGACGACTGCATCATGATTGCAAATGACACAAACTGTTTGGACAAATGCAAGGATATTCTGAGGGAGAAGTACAAGATGACAGATTTACGGGAGTTAAAAAAATTCTTGGGTATTGAAGTTTACAGAAATAGGAAAAAGTAAATCCTTACAATGACTGAAGGTGAAAATATTCTAGGAATGCCTGAAAGATTCAGCATGAGCAATTGTAAGACTGCAATAACGCCTTTGGTACCTGGCCATAGCTCACAGAAATGAGTTCACAAACTACTGAAGAGAAAAGGATATGGAAGGAATACCATATATGGAGTTAATTGGCTGCCTACTCTATGTTAGCAACTGCATAAGACCAGACATTGCTTATTCAGTAAGTTTGTTAAGTAGATACACAAATAACCCTGGAAGGATGCATTGGCAAGCAGCTAAAGGGGTCTTAAGATATCTAAAAGGGACACATGAACAAAAGATTTGCTACAGAAGTGATAATTTAAATCTCATAGACTACTGTGATGCAGACTGGGCATCAGATTTAGATCAAAGAAAATCAACCTCAGGGTTTTCACTTATGCTAGGTGATGGTGCAGTTGTTTGGAAGTAAAAGAAACAATCTAGCATAGCAATGTCAATGCTGAGGCAAAATATAATGCTGCAACCCTTGTAGCCAAAGAATAGCGTGGATCAGAATGTTGTTGAATGAGTTAGGCATCTCACAAAACAGTGTTACAAAATTATTATGTGATAGCTTAAGTTGTATAGCTATCACAAAAAATCCTGTGCTACATCAAAGAACCAAACATATTGAATTATACATGCATTTTATAAGAGATATGGTTGGGAAGAATTGCATTTCAGTTGAATATATTCGTACACAGGAGCAAGCAATTGACATGTTGACAAAAGCACTCACACAGGTGAAATTGGAAAAATTCAAAAGGACTTTAGGAGTAGCTCAGCATGCAGAACATGTTCAGAGTACATGAAGAATAACTTGATGGGGAAACTAGCAATTAAACCTGAACATAATAGTACATGCTACAAAATGCAAACAGGAATTCAAGGTCGTCTGAATATAGATCCGATGCGGGAAATGTTAGTTTTGAAAAAGATCTTTGATAACAATGCAATGATCCAATAGCAGTATCAACTCAACTAGAATTCAAATCACACAAGATACTCAATTTCAATAGTGAATAATATAGATAATGCTCACTATTCAATAGTCATTAATACACAATGACCATTATACAATATTCCCCACAACCTCGACCAGCTCGGGCCCCAAAATAATTAGGTCGGAATGCTCTTTGACTTCGAATACTCAAATGCAGTCTTCCTCCTTGATTTACACAGCGGGGACCTTCAATCTAGCAGTCGATTTTGATTAGGTGGCCTACATATTTCCAAATCTATCAGTTTTCTTTCGAACGTTTTGCCGGCACCTCCCTGTTCCTCCTGTATAATTATCCCACATGCATAGGGATAAAAAAACGACCATTAGAACCTAATATTCATAATTAACATTAAGGTCCTTTAGGGTTTTTCAATGGTGCTCCCTAATCCAATATATAAACTTCTCTTGTGTTCCAGCTTCAATGATCTGACCTATACCATACCATCAATACTTCACCTTAACCTCAATCTATGCAACATAGGTTTGGCATCAAGTTATAACCTATAAGCCATAGATAGGCTACAGTTCTATAGATATAATATCTGGATGAATGAATTTAAGTAAGTGATGACCTAGATCTTCAACAATCCTCCTTCAGCACTTATTTCAATCTTCCCGCTCAGTATTATCATCTGTTAAATTCATCATCTTTCTCAAGAGTGTATATTTATTTTCTACCAGTGCTTTTGTAAATATATTTGCCACTTGCTGTGTTGTGTTGACATACTCCAGTTGAATATAACCCTTCATAGCAAGATCCCTGATAAAGTGAATATGCATTTCAATATGCTTAGTCCTTTCATGATCCACAGGATTTCTCAATATAATTGCTATACAACTTTGGCTATCTGTCATTATTTTTGTTGGACCTGTTTGCACACAGTTTAACCCCGAGTCTAACTCATCCAGTAATCTTCTTAACCAAGACATTTCCTTAGCTACCAATGATGAAGCTGAGTATTTTGCTTTTGCTGATGACATGGCCACTGCACTCTGTTTTTGGCATCTCCAATTTATTGCACCTCCACCAAGGAATAGAACAAACCCTGATGTTGATTTTCTTTTACTCAAGTCCCCAGCCCAATCAGCATTACTGTATGCTTTGAGAGTTAAATCTGTTGAGTTGAAGGTAATACCATGATTTTTTGTGCCCTTTAAGTACTTTAATACTCTTTTCCCAGCTAGCCAGTGCTCTTTGCTTGGATTGTGGTTTCTTCTACTCAATACATTGACAATGTATGCAATATCTGGTCATGTGCTGTTTGCCAAATACAAAAGGCATCCAATAAGTGATCTGTAGGGTATACATTCCATTTCTGCCTTATCCTTTTCTGTAAGATGGTCCTTTGCAGTTAGTTCATGGCCAGGAGACATCACGGGTGTTTTTACTGCATTAGCATCTTCTAGTCTGAATCTTTTGAGCATGTTATCAATGTGTATGCTTTGCCTCAATCTAAGAGTCTTCGTTTCTCAATCTCTCCAACTTCTATGTCAAGAAATCTTTTGAGTTCTCCCAAGTCTGACATTCAAAACCTTGCCTTGAGAATGTTTTTACAATGAGTCATGCAGTCCATATCACTTGCAACCATTATGCAGTCATCTACATAGCGGGCTATGATGCAGTAGCTATTTGATGTGCCAAATCTGCATAAATTACCATCAGTTTTCAGTTTTTCAAAACCCTGCTCTCTAAGAAACTTATCCATACAATTGTGACATTCTCTTGGTGATTGTCTTAGCCCAGATACGACTCTGTTAAGCTTCCAAACTTTGTCAACACCTTCCTCAAATCCTGGAGCTTGCTTCATAAATATATTCTCTTCTAATTTTGCATTTAGGAATGCAGTCTTTACATCCATGTGATGTATCTAGATTTAATGCATTTGCAATACTTAGTAGCACTCTCAAACTTGTGAACTTGACTATAGGGAAATATGTCTCATCATAATCGATCCCTTTCTTTTGGGTAAAACCTTGTGCCACAAGTCTTTCCTTTACTTTTTGCTGCCATCTACATTATTTATTATTTTGAATAGCCACTTACTACCTATGACATTTTGCCGTGATGGATTGTCAACTACCTCATAGGTGTTGGTTTATTTAAATGATCCCAATTCATCTTCCATAGCTGCTATCCAATACTGCTTGTCTTCAGACTCTAAAGCTTCCTGTATTGTATTGGGTATTACTACGTCATCTAGAATGGTCATGATTTGTTCAGCATGTTCTAGTCTTTTGCTTCTTCCTTCATCAGTTCTGCCATAATGTTCAATGTCTAAATCAACATCATCCAAGAGTCTTTCTGTCTGTATTCTTCTCCTTCTGTTTGGCATACTTAGCTGAGTGTCATTCTCCCCTGGATGTTCATCATTTCCATTATCTTCAAACTGAAATCCTCAAGTGCATTGTCCATGTTTCCTATCTTAGTTATTTCATCATCTGAATCTATATTCTCATCAAATCTGACCCTTTTTTCTGCTCCATTATGTTGCTTCAACAATGCACCTCTATTAAGTCTGTCTTTATACAACGTTCCTTCATCAAATATAACATCTCTGCTAATTACAATTTGCCTTGTTTGTGGTACAATGAGTCTATAGCCATTTGATTCATCATCATACCCCACTAGATACCCAATTTCTGCTTTATCGTCTAGCTTTTGCCTGAGCTCAGAAGGCACATGAGAATAGGCCAAACATCCAAGTTTATGGCATAAATTTTGAACTTAGTCAAATTAATATTCACATTTGTATTACACCAGAGTAGCTGAGGTACATTACCTTTTAGGATTGAGGATGTGAGTCTATTTTGTATCAAGATTGCAGTCATAAGGGCTTCTTCCCATAAATAATTTGGTAGAGTACTGTGCCTGATCATGGATCTAACAACATTCATGACAGTTATGTTCTTTCTCTCTGCTACACCATTTTGTTGAGGGATATACCTGCATGTAAGCTGCCTTTTCATGCCATTAGCAATACAAAAAAGTTAAAAAACTTTGTTGACAAGTATTCTCCTCCTCGGTCTAATCTCAAGCACTTTACCTTTTTGCCAGTTTTCCTTTTAGCTTCCAGCACAAACTGTTTGAATGCCATTAATGCCTGAGATTTGTATTGCAAACAGTAAGTCTTACATCTTCTACTATAGTCATCTATGAATGTTATAAAGTACCTTTTATTTGTTCTTCCCCTCACATTTAAAGGACCACATAAATCAATGTGCACTAATTCCAAGACTTCATTTGCTCTTTCCTTGTTTTTGAGAATGGCATTCTATTTAATTTGCCAAGCATGCAACCTTCACATATCAATTTATTTTCCACATATTTATTGTATTCAATCCAACCTCGTTTTGCCAATGTGTGGGCCAGCCTGTTATGCCATAATTCTTCTTGTGGTATATTGGCAGAATGTATACTACTGCAAGTTATATCATACATTTGAAAAGGATCGCCACAACGTTTTGCATAAAACTTCAATTCATTATTGAGAAAGGATTCTACAACCATCTGAGTCAAAGTTGACTCTGTACCCTAAATCTACTAGCTGGCTTACAGTAATTAGATTCTTGACTAAACCTGGAACACACAGAACATTTTTAATATCAACTACTAATTCCTTCTAGATCTAGTAGCTGCAACAATCCTCTTCCTTGAACTTGCATGAGATCTGCACTTCCAACTTGAATGTTCTTGGTACTTCTATGTGTGAGATTCTTGAGCAGATTAGTAGAATGCACTACTAATCTCTCAGCTCCACTATCAACTACAAGAGCATTCTTATCATTAGACTTTACTCCTTTATCAAGAATTGACAAAGTAGAAATTACCTCATTTTCATCTTTGGTCTCGGATTTGTCGTCCTCATCATGCTTTTGAGTTATATGTATGCCAGCAGGTCTCCTTCCTCCCCTTCCTCTTGGGTTTGTATTTCTTCCTCCTCTAAAATCTCTTCCTTTACCCCTACCATATTCTTTGGGTATTGAACATTTAGAAGCAACATGCCCTTTTCTCCACAATGATAGCAATGGAATTCAGATTTTAACTTTGGACAATCATCCTTGAAATGCCCTTGCTCATGGCAATAATAGCAACTTCCTCTCTCATTCTTTTTATTTCCTGCATACAGGACTTCACTAGCATCTTCCCCATCTTTTATGATTTTCTTTTGCTCAAACTCTGTCCTGAGAACATTCTCAGCTCTCTGGTCCTGCTCATGTTTCTGATGAATAGTGATAGGTTTTCATTCTCACTTATAGCCCTAGATATTTGTAAGACTTGGCTTCTATAAGGAATGTGCTCAACCGCCCATTCAAGGTCTGCTATAATATTATCAAACCTATTAAAGAACTCAGCTACATCCCCATCTTCTTGTAATTTAAGACCCCTCAAACCTTTTTCTAAGAAAACAATTTGAGATGAAGTTTTCTCCTCATAATGTTTAAGCAAGTAAATCCACATTTCCCTAGGTGTAAGATTTATGAGCTTTAATCTGATAGTTGGACTCACCTTGCAAGTAACGATTCATTGTGCTTCTTTGACTTTGGCATATGCTGATCTCCCTGCATCTGTAGACCTGGCTCCCGAAGCTCCTGAATTTACTTCACCTGAACTTGTTCCAGCATTAGTTACACTTGCAACATTAATAGATCTTTCTGACCTCAAAATACTTTGGCCTTACAGCAGTCCTGACATCTCCATGAGCATTTGGATCTACAATATCTCACAGTTCTTCAACTTCTAGAATATGTTTGATTGAGTCATTCCATACCAGAAAGCCTGCACCACCCTTGAAAACTTCCACAGTGCTCAGCAAGCTAGCACCGTATCTACTTGACAATCTTATGAGTTTTGCCTTCTCTGATACCAAATGTTAGTTTTGAAAAAGATCTTTGATAACAATGCAATGATCCAATAGCAGTATCAACTGAACTAGAATTCAAATCACACAAAATTATTCAAATTCAATAGTGAATAATATAGATAATGTTCACTATTCAATAGTCATTAATACACAATGACCATTATATAATATTCCCCACAACCTCGACCAGCTCGGGCTTTAAAATAATTAGGCCGGTATGCTCCTTGACTTCGAATACTCAAATGCAGTCTTCCTCCTTTGATTTAAACAGCGGGAGCCTTCAATCTAGAAGTCGGTTTCGATTATGTGGCCTACATATTTCCAAATCCATCAGTTTCCTTCCGAATGTTTTGTCTGCACCTCCTCGTTCCTTCTGTAAAATTATAGCACATGCATAGGGATAAAAAAATGACCATTGAACCTAATAATAATAATTAACATTATAAGGTCCTTTAGGGTTTTCAATGGTGCTCCCTAATCCAATATATGAACTTCCCTTGTGTTCCAGCTGCAATGATCTGGCCTATACCATGATTCATAATTCAACCATCAATACTTCACCTTAACCTCAATCTATGCAACATAGGTTTGGCATCAAGTCATAACCTATAAGCCATAGATAGGCTACAGTTCTACAGATATAATATCTGGATGAATGAATTTAGATACGTGATGACCTAGATCTTATGTTACATCAATATTCATGCTCAGAACCATTCAAGGGAATTAACCTAGGTATATGTCAAGGGGACAATTCAAGAACCATAATCTAGGTTTAATATTGTACCTAATGTTAAAGCTTTCGAGGGGGCATTATTTCTTTATATGGTTTTAGTGTATAAACAGTTGAAGACTTGCCCGATAAGGCATAGGCCCAAGCAAATAATTTGGGGCCAAGTGTTCATTCAAATTAAGAAATCCCATCACCGTCGGAGGGATGAGCTGACTACCCAGAAGTCGGATCTCTGTATATAAACACTGTAATAGGTTAAGGATTGGGCTGTGTAAGTGAGCCAGATCCACAAAGTTAATTTGAAGGAGTATCATTAAGTTTAATAGTCATTTTGTGTTGAAAGAATATGAATGCTTGAATTTGGTTATTGTATAGTACATAGATAAATTGGTTTAGTAGGCTCTTAAGGGATTTCTTTTGTGTTTACATCAGGGTTAATAGTCCTACCGAACCAATAAGCCCAATGAATGTGGCTATGGATAAAGCTGCAGCGTCAAGTCTGCTACCATATGGCATCTTTTTGACGTTGAATTGCATTACACGGACCAATAGAAAGCTGTCTGCACTGTCTCTTAGCATTGCCCCTAGCAGATCTGCTGAAAAGTAAGTTGGGCAGCACCTTGTAGATGTAAAAGTCATTGAGTTCGCATCTGAACAGCTTATGGGCTCAGCTGCTTGGGCATATCTTATATTCTTGTAGCAGAAGTCTCCTGTTGTTGCCCTTCTTCAAATTCTTCCAACAATTTGCCATCACTGGCTTCACTACTGGCCACTATGTAGTGAGAAGCTATATACGCAGTAAGTTTATCAACCCTCGGGGGGTGCAATTAAAAGAAACCGTAGAAAATATGTGAGTGTACGGGAGGGGTCTTTTTTGGAGCCAAAATCGTACGTATAATATGGAGGGGTATTTTTTACTTGATTTCTGTATAGATATGAAGGACGTATGGTAGGGGTATATGAAATATGAGGGATATTGTTTTAGGAAAATTTCGTATAAGGGATAATTTCTCTTGACCCTATGCACGCATATGCCATAGACTTTACATTAGCACATGCCATAGACTTTACATTAGCTGCACCCCCCGGATCAACACTGCAAGGGGTGCTTTGGGGATTCGTCATAAGCTTCTCATACATTGCATCAATGGTGGTATTGTAGGAGCACTTTGTCACATTGACAAAAGTTGCAACACAATAGTAGCTATTGGTAGTAGTATCATTAGCTGCACAAGCCCTAATAAAATAATTACCCTAACTATTAAATCTGCCACAATTACCATAATAGTAATAATTGAATTGCTATTAGTAGTAGTAGTAGTAGCTGCACAGGCCATAATATAATCAGCCACAATTAATACTGGGCCTTACCAATCAGCTAAGATTACAATCTTTTAGTCACTTTCTAGTTACCATTGAAGTGTAACGATGAAGGGATTGGCTGCGGCGATCTCTGTAAACTTGACTAGGATTCGGGGGTTGGAAGTAATTATAAACAGTAAGAACGGCAGTGACGACCAGAGCAAGAACACAAGCTAAAATATAGCAGCCCCAAATGAGGGCACTAAAGTAAGTAGAGCTCCCTTCAACAAGGGTGAGGAAGAGCAACTTGGTGCCATATGTATTAACGGTCTCAGATGTGGCCGATATGGACCATGTATGAAAAGGCAAACGCTTATTATATTCGTCATGCATGGCAGTAATAATTGGGCTATAAACAGCACACCCTATGCCCACGTTCAGGACGCATAAGCACACACAGCCCAACATTTTAGGGCCTGAATTTAAATTCTGTGCTTTTTCTTCTGACGAGCAGTTGAACCATTTGCTGAATAGTTTGATTTCAGCTCGGGTTAACGGCCCTACCAAACCAACAAGCCCAATGAATGTGGCTATGGATAAAGCTGCAGCGTCAAGTCTGCTACCATATGGCCCCTTTTTCACGTTGAATTGCGTTACATGGCCCGATAGAAAGCTGTCTGCAGTGTCTTTCAGCATTGCCCCTAGCAGATCTTCTGAAAAGTAAGTTGGGTCGCACCTTGTAGATGTAGAAGTCACAGAGTTTGCATCTGAACAGCTTATGGGCTCAGATGCT
Source organism: Isoetes engelmannii (assembly GCA_011763485.2). NCBI lineage: Eukaryota > Viridiplantae > Streptophyta > Lycopodiopsida > Isoetales > Isoetaceae > Isoetes > Isoetes engelmannii. The sequence goes on from JAANSK020198985.1 coordinate 13,964, forward strand.
TCGGTATTGCTTATTTCCATGTAGCAGAAGTCTCCTGTTGGTTGCCCTTTTTCAAATTCTTCCAACAAATTGCCATCGCTGGCTTCCCATCTACTGGTCACTGTTATGTAGCCAGAATTTTCGAACACGTCATTCTCAACCGCGCAAGTGGTGCTGCTCCGATTAGAAATAATCTTCTCATACATTGCATCAATAGTATGATTATATTCGCACGTCATGTCAATATATCTAATGCTAACACAATAGTAGCTACGAGTAATAGCTGCACAAGCCATAATACAATAATCATCATCGCTATCAAAATAGCCCTCAAGGAAAGGAGCAGCAGAGCATTCTTCGATTGGGACTTTCGGCCATTCAATTGAACCATATGTGGTTTTATTGTCAAGTGCCTGCTCATTAGATAAAACCCTTTGACCTCCAACGGATTTGAAGCTGGATGATGTAGTATCGTAGCAGACAAAACCTGGAAGGCCATAAGAGGCAGCAAGCACGCTCCTTGCAGCTTGAACGGAATTTGAAGTGCACTTTTCAGCGTTATTAGGCATTTGAAATGTTATGCCATCTTTGGTAT
>JAANSK020199096.1:0-14536 GCA_011763485.2 Isoetes engelmannii
GCTTTTCTGGAGTTTGACCACCTTTCTTTTTGAGGGCTTTCCTCGCCCCTAAATACATTTCACGGTCAGGTTCTTTGGTGTCCTCCCGGCTGGAGAGCGCAGATTCGGCTGCACTTCCCTATGAAATTTAAACAGGTGGAGATAGTCGACTACCAGGCCATCTAAAGGGAACTTCCAATTCAGTGTTGTTCAAGGCCTTTGTTATATCTGCCGTGACTTCAAACCAGTCTTCCCACCAGCCTTCAACGTCACTGAAGTACTTAAATTCCAGCCGTATGTCTTTCTCCATGTTGGCCAGTGAGACCAAAGGATTCTTGTCCTTATTCTTATTGGTGAAGTCGATGGAACTTTTCAGGGGTTGCTGCAAAGCTCTTTTCATTTGTGCAACGTCTGGGATAAACTTAGTATACTCCAACCCTGTTTCAAGCAGCCACGATTTGGAGGTTACATAGTATTTACCTTGAAGACAAGCTCTCCCATCGCGATTGAAGAACTTGACATGACGCTGAAATGTTAGATTGTTTAGCTGATGAATGGCAGAACCTGACGTAGACTGTTTCTGAAAAAAAAAAAATTCACGAAAATCGAAGGTCTTGCCTAAGACCTAACCGGAATTGGACTGTAAGCTTGTTCGATTACTCCACACAAGGAGTACAGACATAAAGCTTTTTTTTCTGCGTAGTCTCACCGAAAATAGACTGAACATTTGGTTGATCTGGTCATGTGTGTGACCCACTAGAAGAAAGCCCACTTTAACCTTTCTAAATATGCCAAGACCAGCATAGCACAGTAAGCAAAGAATACCTGGTTTTTGTTCTATCGGGTGGTATTGTCGAGCTGTACATAAAGCACCGGAGGTAGCTTTTCTTTTGCCGACAAAATCTTGTTAAGGATTGTCACAGTAAGGTTAGGATCACCATGTCTGTTTGGGTGAGTCAAGTAACCTCTGCAGCCCACCACACCATTAAAAATCATGGCGCCAACTAGATGCAACTTCAAGAAATCTGCTTCCGGTAAATCTTTACGGACATTCACAAAATGAGGCAGGTTTGTCTTCTTCTAAACCATGCCATCAATCACAACAGACATATATTCTAATTGCCTCTCCAGTTATTTCTTTCTGTGTTTCGCAAGTTTCCTTCTCTCTAAAGCCTGAGCCTCTCTGCGCTCTTGTAGTTGCTGAAGCCAGAGCGATCCTTCTGAGTTCTCCCTGGTACATTTTTGCTTTGTCCTGCTCACCCAGATCGCCAGGGCAATTCTCTTTGAGTAGTCTTTGATACTGTCGGTCCTCATGGGGGAAGTTTCAACATATGCACAGCAGCTGCAGCAGCTCGCTCAAATTTGTCAGTAGTTGCAGCAAGATAACCAGGGGCTTAGGGAGCGGCTAACTTCCAATGAGTCAGCTTCTAACTCGGGGTTGAGACCCTCAGAGCCTAAGATCAGCTTGCCGAAGAAGTTTGACGGCATTCTGTCCAAGCTTCGTGGGTTTTTGAATCAGATTCGACTTGTTATCCAGCTTCATCCTCACAGGTACCCCACAGGTCTGGAGCAAGTAGGTTTAGTCGGGTCTCTTCTTACGGGGCCGGCTCTGAGTTGGTTTGCTCCCTTGTTGGAGAAGCAAGCGCCAGAGTTACAAGACTTTGCTAATTTCACGGCTGAGCTTGAAGCATGTTTTGGAGATATAGACCGGCAGCGGCAGCAGTGACCCGTCTCAGTAACCTCTGGCAAGGATCACACCCAGCTTCAGTTTATGCGTCTGAGTTCCGCCAGATTGCAATTGATACTGCTTGGGACGATGTTGCCCTTCAGGACTGTTTTCGAAGGGGCTTGCGTGAAGATGTTAAAGATATGTTGCTAAGCATGGAGAATCCATAGAATTTAGGGGAAGCTATCAGATTTGCGGTTCGTTGTGATAACCGCCTTTTTGAGCGCAGGCAAGAAAGGCGAAATCAAAGGTTTTCCCAGTTCCACACACTCCAGTAGTCACAACAGTTTCTGCACCGCGTCGAGGCCAGAAGGTCCAGTGCCTATGCAGATTGATCGGGCAGTTCGAGAGCCCTTGACCGGCAGCCAAAAAGCAGCATAGAATGGAGGCCAACCTCTGCCTCTATTGTGGTGGAGCTGGTCATATGGTTCATGGGTGTTAGTCAAATGCCCAAATCAGTCGAAAAACTTCAGCGATCAGTCCGAGTAGGAGTCTCTCGTCGGTTCATGATTATGTTCCTGTACCTGTTCCTACCAGGATCGCGATGGCGATCCTCCCAAGTCTTCTTCACGTCCTCGGCTCCGTGTCTCGACAATCTCACTGCAGAAGTTCGTCCAATCAGGAAGACAAGATCACAGTTTGGTGTTTGCAATTCAAGTTCATCCAGCAACCAGTTTGGCTTTTGTGACATCTGTTCCGACAAGTACAAGAATTTCACTGACGTCTTCGACAAGGTCAAAGCTAACAAGCTTCCAGAGCATCGTCCCTATGACTGTTCCATTGATCTCCAGCCAGGGACGACTCCACCATATGGCCCCATCTATGGCTTGTCACCAACAGAGTTGGAGACCCTGCGGACTTATATTGAGGAGAACCTTGCAACATGCTTCATCCGGCATTCCCAGTCACCCGCAGGCGCTCCCATCTTCCTTGTTTCCAAGAAGGATGGTTCTTTGCGGTTGGTTGTAGATTACCGCAGCCTCAGTAAGATCACGGTTCGCAACCGGTACCCTCTGTCTCTGATTCCATAATTGCTTGAGCGGCTGCAAGACGCACGGTATTTCACCAAGATTGATCTTCGCGGTGCCTATAACCTTATCCAAATTAGAGAAGGTGATGAATGGAAGACAGCGTTTCGGACCCGATATGGCCACTTTGAGTACACCGTCATGCCTTCGGCCTTACCAATGCTCCAGCAGTTTTTCAGCACATGGCAAATGATATTGTTCGGGAGTTCTTAGACCTCTTTGTTATCATCTATATGGATGATATTCTGATCTATTCAAAGACTTTGGAAGAACATGAAAAACATGTCTGGAAGATCCTGTAGAAGCTGTGCGAACATGGGCTCTATGCCAAGCTGGAGAAGTGTCAGTTCGAGCAAGACCATGTTGAGTTCCTTGGCTACTGCATCACTCCTCACGGCGGTTCAATGGATCCTGAGAAACTCAGAACAATGCTTGGTTGGGAAACACCCTCTACAGTCAAAGATGTTCAGTGCTTCCTGGGGTTTGCCAACTTCTATCGCCATTTCATCAAGGATTATTCGGAGATTGTCCTCCCGTTGACGCGGCTCACATTCAAGAATGTGCCTTTTGAATGGAATATGGAAGCGGAAACGACATTTGTCACTCTGAAGCATGCCTTCACTTCGGCACCAGTCCTTGCCCATGCGGATCCGTCACGTCCGTATGTGGTGGAAGCGGATGCATCCGACTTTGCTCTTGGGAGTATTCTGTCACACAAGGGGGATGATCATGAGTTACATCCGATTGCCTATCATTCACGGAAGTTCCAAGCTGCTGAGATCAACTATCCCATTTATGACAAGGAGCTGATGGCAATAGTTGACTCCTTTGAGGAATAGAGGTGGTTCTTGGAAGGATCCCCTCACAAGGTCACAGTTTATACTGACTACCGGAATCTGGAGTATTTTCAGTCTGCCTGGGTCCTCAACCGGCATCAGGCACGGTGGCACACGCGTGTGTTGTCACGTGTAGACTTTAGTATCGGCCTGGGGCACTCCAAGGGAAGCCAGACGCCTTGTCCCGCGGCGATCCTGCCTTGAGCCCAAGTTGGGAGACCCAGCTTTTGATCAGCAATCACAGATTGTTCTGGGGCCCGACCTCTTGCAGCTGATGGACATCACCTGTTTGAAAGGCCTCATGATTCTGCCCCGTCAGAGGCAGTTCAGACGGCTCTTCTCTCTGGCTCATTGGCTCGGGATGTAATCTTACATTTGGGCTTTACTCCTCAGGATTGCAGTGGCGATCCCTTTTAGCAGACGCGGTCAGATTATGATAAGTTTGAAGTCCGAGATGGGCTTGTATACCGTGATGGACTTCTCTGTGTCCCCGATGGTGCTCCCAGACTTCAAGTGCTGCAGTCATGTCACGACTCTCCTTTTGCCAGCCACTTTGGAGTTGCCAAGACTTTGGAACTTATTGTCCGAGATTACTGGTGGCCAAGGCTCCGACGCACTGTTGAGACCTTTGTGTGCTCCTGTGACACTTTCTGCCATGCAAAGACTCCCAAGCACCTTCCACATGGCCTGCTCCAGCCTTTGCCAGTGCCAGATGGTCCGTGGAAGACAGTGGATTTCATTATCGAGCTTCCATTTTCTCAGGGGCATGACGCCATCCTGGTGGTTCTTGACCGATTTTCCAAGATGGCACACTTCATCCCATGCAGCACATCCATCACAAGTGAAGGAATAACAGATCTGTTACTCCGAGAATGGTTCGTCTCCATGGCTTGCCGGATACTATTATCAATGATCGCGGCCCCCAGTTTGTTGCCGGTTTTCGGAAACGGCTCCTGCAGGTCTTGAGCGTGGAATGCTCTCTTTCTTTAGAGCACCATCTTGAGACTAATGGGCAAGTGGAACGCACCAACCAGACCCTTGAGCAGTATTTGCCATGCTTCATCAATTATCAACAGGATGACTGGGTTAATTGGCTCCCCTTGGCTGAGTTCGCTTACAATAATTCAGTCCATGCTTCCACGGGCCAGACACCCTTCTTTGTCAATTCCGGCACCCATCCTCACTGGTCCTTCATTGCTCCGGGCCCTGATTTGGTCAACCCCAGTGCGGAAGACCGACTTGACAAGCTCCATCAGCTCCGGGATGATCTTCAGGGGCACCTTCTCCAGGCCCAGGAACGGTACCGCCATCATGCAGATCAGCAGCGCTAGGATGCTCCACATTTTGTAGTTGGGGATTGTTTGGCTCCTGCACCCCAACCTGCCCACAGCGCGCCTGTGTGATAAGTTGGATTATCGTCACTTGGGCCCGTATAAATTCCTTGATCAGGTCAGGAGTGCTGCCTTCCGGCTAGAGCTCCTGCCTTCCGTTCGGCTCCACCCGGTATTCCATGTTTCTCTCTTGGAACCTTATACGACTAATCCATTTCCAGATCGCGTACCTCCACCTCTGCCACCAGTTGAGATTGATAATCATGAGGAATTTGAGGTCCGTGAAATCCTGGACTCCAAGTTCTTGCGGTGTCGCCTCTATTATCTGGTTGATTGGGAAGGATATTCACCAAGTGATAGGACCTGGGAACCTGCAGAGAATGTGGCTAATGGATAAGATCGCCGAGTTCCACAGGCGTTATCCAGACACGCCAAGTCTCAGTACTCCGGCTCTTGTTCGGCCCACTCGCCGCCATCGTAGGAGGGGGGTGGTGTGACGACCATACCATATCATACCATATACACAATATGGTCGTCACACGGAACAAACCACGTGCATGGGCGACACCTGGCACAATCTCGCCCACTGGAGTGGCATGATCTTGGACGTGGAAGCATGTATATATAGGAGAGTCTCCTCTTCTCAGGCTATTCCGGTTCAATGCCAGTCTTGAACCCTCTCAGCGCCTGCCCTGTTCACCTGAGCGTCTTCGGGCCATTGTACTCCTATTCTGTATTCTTGAGTGCTTTCAGGCCATTGTACTCTTGCTTCACTTGTATAATAAAATTATTGCCAAATCTTGGCATACACCTTCTGTATTTTTGTACGTAGTTTTCGTGTATTTCAGGTAGGTTCATGACATAGGCATGTTTTGCCCTATGTCAAAGCTATCCACAACTATGGTCTTCTCTTTGGTGATAATTCTCCATCCACTAACATCATTGTTGGGTATGTTGATGCTAATTTTCATGGTGACTCTCAACTCTGATAAGAGTAAGTCAACCTCAAGCTTGCTTCTTGTTCAACAATAGTACAGTTACATGGACTGGCAAAAAGTAGCCTATTACTACTCTCTCAACCACAAAAGCTGAATATGTAGCAGCATGCGAAGAAGCCAAAGAAGCAACTTGGCTTCGTCATCTTTCCCAGGATCTTCATCTGCAGCAGGAGTATCCTATCTCTATTTTCTGCATCAAAAAGCCTACCATTGCCTTATCCCCTGGCCTCGCTCCAAACATATTCAACTCTATTTGCATTATCTCCATGAACAAGTTCAAGAAGGAGCATTGCTTCTTCCTTACTATTCTTCAAATTCTATAGGATGCCTTTACCAAAGCTCTTTTTCAGGTCGTCTAAACTCCATTGTGATAATCTTCATATACCGCCCCTTGACTTTGCTGAAGCAGGAGCATGATCAGAGTGTGAGCTTCAATTATACTACTCATCAAGCAAGAGTGTCAACAATAATTTGATCTCGTGGCATGGTTGCATGGCAGTGCTACAAGATTGAGAAAAGGTGGTCCCTAATTTCTAGTGTTGTTTAACGTTGCCATATTTCATGGCCCTAAATTAAGTTATGTTCTATTCATAATTGTTCCTTTTTGTATTTAAGAGTCAATCGATCCTTCATGAAACCAATCATGTTTTTGGTTCCTATTCCTTCTCTCTTGTGTGACGATCCTGTTACATGATAGTCAATTATCCATGCTCTGCCCTCCAGATATTTAATTGGATATCATCAGATATCTGTGCCAATTATCGGGGTTAACGAAGGCAATTCTCTACGCAAAGACAATGCAACATAGGGATCCTGTTAAAATGTAAAAAAATAGGTGACTTTTGGGGTCTCCTTTTTAATAGATAGATAGATAGATAGATAGATAGATAGATAGATAGAATGGATATTATATGATGTGGAATCACAGCTCACGACCGGTGCTGCATGGATCCCCTCCAAACAAGAATCACGGACCATGTTAGTCATGTGGACCGATCCACAGGACTATACCTATTATACAAGGATTCCTCCACTAGGGACAAGGCCACTAGCCACGCCCCCGATAGTGACCAAGGGCACGAAGAGATAGTCCAACAAAGGAACGAAGGGCACGCCAAGTGTGCCTCCGCCAAAGTCCTCCAAGAAGCCTAGGCCGTGAGGCCGAGATTCCTGGTCATTAGAGCTCCACCTCCTGTAGTTATGGCAGGGAGTAGTTAGCTCCTTATCATTATGGGCCCAAGGCCGTTGTACTATATATACCATATGTTTAGAGCTAGGAGTTTAGACAAGTTAGCTCAATTTGTGGTTGCTTCTTGTTTCAGCACTCAGCCTTGTTGCGAGCCTGTTTTTTAGCACATCTTGTGCATTTTGTGCATCAATATAGAGCTGATTACCGACTCATCTCTGTTTGTTCTCAGTTTTCTTGTTTGCTTATCTTTTATCAAAATCCCACGTGACATCTCGTTTTCAGGAGCTTCTGTTTGGCGCAATAGTCCTCACGGAGGTCTGCCTCTCAGGAGTTCCCGGACCCAGACCCCAAACGGACCAGAGGTGATTCCACGATGTCAAGGAAATAGAGCAAATTTGCAAGTTCCAGCTTACAAATTGGTAGGTGTTTGTGTAGTTCTTCACTGGATTATAGAATGCTAACCCACTTGTGATTCTTGATTAGAATCATTGCCACATGGCAGTTGCAGATTGGCTCAAATTCAAGAATCTCTCACCCACTTTCCTTCACATTTAGCAGCAGCTTACAGGTAGCATGATGCTTCTGGCTTCAATAGAATTTGATTTGATATGCTGTTGCCTTCTGGATGGCCGCAATAATCATTATTCAGAATTATCTTCATCCAATAGAAACTAAAGTGGCAGCTTATAGAATCCTCCTGAGGTTATTTCTTGGTGTATTTTCTTTACCGGGACTTACCTCCAATCTGTTCTTCTTGTTGTCTAGAATGGTTAAAGTTGGACAAGGACAAGCTTTAAGTTTGCTTGTGCTCATCTCTAAATATATGCCGCATTTGAATGATAGATATCAAGATTTATGTCTTTGTCTAATTTATTTATGATTGCCTGCTGAATTGCTACATCTTACAACCTTCCTCAGAGTGTCTCTATATTTTGCAGCCTTCCTTAGAGTGTCCTGTGTTGATGAGAATGTGAATAAACATCTTTGCAAATTGAAAATTTGTGTCATTGAGGTAAGTGATTCATCAAAGTTAAAAGTAATTATTTCTTCTTTAACTGGCTGCTTAGAAGTCAAACTTGAAAAGCGTCACAAGTATGTATTCATTTTTCGTCAATAATTGCAGGAGTGCAACATAAGCCTAATGCGTTTAGAAGATTCCTAAAAATTGGAAGTTGCAATCAATTATACTTGAGAGGCCAATCTGCCGCAGTTTGAAATGATAGACATCTTTTGACAAGTAATCATATTGGTTGAAGTCTAAAACAAACAATCTACTGTACAACACGTTACTTCTGGACTAAATCTCTTTTGGACAACGCAAACCATTACATTTTATGCCTTAATAGATAGATAGAATTCTTAACATCCACAAAGACCAATTGGCCATGGGATCCTTGAAACCTCCTTTTGCTTGGCTGCATATTCATACGAGATCTATGCTTTCGGGTATATGATCATTTACACATCAAAATTGAACTCCCATGGAACCCCCAAGTTATTATGTTACATATATGCCAAATATTGGTTAAGAATGGCACCAAACATTTAATAAATTCAGCTAGATGAATACCTTTTAGAATTGAAAATACCATGATGGGAGTCAATTTATGCACAAATTTAAAACCTAGTAGTTTAGATCAAGTTATTTTCTTGTTTAAAAATTTTAAGACATGTTCCTAATCGCGATAGAGCAAGACTGCATACGGTCCATGTTATGATTGGTAAAATGAAATCCAATGGACAAAGAGGGTGAGGATATGCAGTTGTACATTCAATGAAATACAAATATGAACGCTTGATGCACAATCTGAACATCCCTTTCAAACCGAAAAGACAAATGCGCAATGAAGCAAGTCTATTCAAAGTTAGAAAAGGAAAAAGTAAGAAAGGCCAACTCCAAAAAAGTGTGGGATGAGGAAGGTACCTACAAATTTGGCACCATTGTAGATGGCGCGTACATGTTATTCTTGTCTTTAATAAGCTTTTACCATAATTTGTCACCTTGTGTAAGTGGTGTTTTTAACCTTGTCTCCTAAAATTCTAGGTATTCCAAATGTAATGTCAGTCTATCTTTTCGTATTTATCTTTGCGGTTGGACGTCAGGGCAGAATAGCGCCTATTTGTTGTTTACGTATTTATCTTATATACATAAAATACATATATATTCCAATTTTCGATGGCATGGCATGGAACATAATGATGTCGAGAATATATCTAGGCACTTGTTACTTTCAACATTAAAATAATTGTGGGAGTTAGGTCAACTTATTAGTGTTTCCACCGTATGCCTTGAGCATGACTAGAGCATTACGAACACTGTCAATTGGACGTTGTTAATGCCGTTTGAAGCTAACGTTGGATCAAGAATGTAATCATTTGGACATTGCTAATGCCGTTTGAAACTGGTTACCTAGAACATTGGAACAAGAATGTAATCGTTCCTGCTTTAATTTTGCAAAACACTGGAACTTGACAGTGAACATATTTTAATCAGGACTTGCCGTTAAGATTTTGGATATATCGATACACGCAAGAGGGACAGATCGTGAGCCTTGAAGATGCAGGCACGATAGAAAATAGCTGTTGTGTGAAGCATAACATCTGCAAAGAGGATATGATAGAGAACAATAGTTATCATTTGTTTAGTGGCACGTATTATGTGTTTGCTTTATGTGTAATCATCGTCTTTGTCTTCGTCATTGTCGTCATCGTGATCATCCAAATATCACGTTTGGCCACCACCTTGAGACATCGAAGGGGAACCCGCAATCGACATCAGGTTACGTGTGTGACATGGAACGTAGACGAAGCGTGCAAAGCAAGGAGGAAAGAAGAAGAAGACAATGGAAGAGATTAAGATGATAAAGATCAAGGAAGCAAGAGAGACCACAGATTCTACAGTAGTAGCTGGGTGGATTAAGAAAAGAAAGATATTAGCAGATGTGCAGACGAGTGTGAAGAGAAGAAAATGAGGCAGAATGAGATGGTTTGTGGAAATTGTGGCCAGGGGGGACCAAGAAAAATAAAAAAAAGTAGAATATAATAGATTTTTTAACATCCACGAAGTAGAATACCGAATACCAAATACCAATAGGCAAGATAAAGGATGGGCCAAGTGCAGAATGTGGCCATTGGGGAGCCAAGAAGGAGACACATAAACATGGGGTATGGGCCAAGAAATAATGGCCAATGGGGTGGGCATTGTCAATACCCAACGTTAATAAATGAGTCCAACAACGGCTACAAAGGGACCCGCTAACAAAAATAATTAATAAACAATAATTATAAACCCAGAAGCCGCCAATCAGCACCCGGTCAAAGTTAAAACCAGAATTTACTACAAAATCCCGTTAATAAAACCCGGCATTCATAAATACAACTCGCCAAAGCGCCACGCAAGCACCGGAACGTTACAGTGGCTCGTTTAATTTGCCGGGAAAGTTGCCGGGAACATTTCCCGGCGTAGGGGCCAATTATTGGGGTATATTGTACGCGTATAGAAATACGACAATACCCGTTGGATGTGTACGGGGGGATACAAATACGCGTTTGTGATCTGGACACCGGATATACGCCGCTGCAGAGCTCCTGGAGTCTCGGCTATGGCAGAAGAGAGAGGAGATAGAGACAGGGGGGCGGAGGTAAGGGCGACTGCCTGAGCCTTCGCCGCCCATTTTCACCTCTACGATTCATATTAGGCCTGCTTCATTCATTGGTCGGAGTGCGCATCCGTTTCCTTGTAGTTTTTTGCCTCAAAAATCGCCTTGTTTTGCCACCACAACGGCTGGCACCAGTCTGTCTAGCTTTGTCACTTCGATCTGGTCCGTCTTGGCTCCAGCGGTGTCCTTAGCCTTGTTCCTCTTGCTAGATCTGTTGCCGATCCTTGCCCAATTTATACTACGTTTGTAGTTTTGATTCCAGTTTGTAGACTTGATTATGGCTTTTTAGTTTCTGGTAGCTGATTTGATGTGGGGCTTCTAGCTTTTACTCATCTTTTATTGATTGGGTTTGTATATCTACCTTCTGTTCTGCAATTAGTACCTAATCTGGTCGCTTTTTACACACATACTAGAAATCCTTGATCCGGTTGCTGGCTTTGCTAAGATATTTGATAATTGCTGGGTTTGAGTAAGATAGGATAGCCGGATAGCAATTGAGATTGCAAAACGGAGTGGATGTTTCAGCTAAAGATTAAGTTATTGAGTTCCGTGCTGTGCGTTTGGATTCCTATGGTACCTGGTTGAGTTTAAGGTTTTATACAAGACAGAGAATCGCAATGTCGCAAGCTTTTGAAGGATTAGAAGGGGATACAGCCCTTGAAAAGGAAATCAAGAAAGGCTCTGCGGAGCATTGTGGTGAAGAATATAAACACGATGATAAGCATTGTATAGAAAAAGAAAAAGAAAAACAGAAACACGAATGCGAAGAGGAAGAAGCAGGGTTGTGGGTATTGGAAGAGCTAGACAGAGCATGGTTCTGCGATAATGTGGTCCGATGGCCGTTCTGGACATGGATACGGACCGCAGTAACCCCTTTGCCTCCTAAAACGGAGGCAAAATCAAACGGGCCTTCTCCATTTCCCGAATTTGAGAGCATTGAAATGGGCATGCTTCGCCCCCTTAACATTGATGGGCTTGCTCGTAGTACAGGTGATCTTCCTAGGGCCCGATTGAAGAGATTGCCCAGAAGGCAACTGCTTTCTGGCATGGTTGCAGCACAGAAACTGTTTCGGGAGGAAAAGAAGCCTCTTCTGGCTAAAGCTGAGCATGAAGACAAGGAAAACATGTATAAACCAGCAACCACGGCAACTATGGCGGACCCTGCTGTATTGGAGGATTCTTCTATTCTGAACAAGGTAAGATTTGAACACTTGGTTTAGAATTTAATCTTGCTTTTGTTTATTCTGTTCTTATGCACATGTGTGGTCTCATAATGTTGCATCTGTGCATGAATTCTCCTGATATCCTTAGAATTTCTATATCAATTTGGCTCATTCTGATTAAGAAGCTTGCTCTCCTTTATCTGCTGAGGAGCATTACCATCAAAATTCTCTCTTTCACCTTTGAACTGGTCTTTTATGTCATAATTTAATCTGTGAGCTACGATTTTGTCAAGTACCTACCTTTAACACAAGAGCTGTTTCAGGCAAGAGCAGCTAGCTAAATGAGCATGCCCAGCATGAGTCAGAAAACTCTTACCCAGTGCTATTAGCTGCAAAATTGCTTGGTGCATTACATGCATTATTGTGTCTTGGTTATGCATTCAATCTGATCTAACCAGTTCTGACAGCAGGCTTCTTCTGTTCAGCCTGATTAAATATCTACTGCCTCAGAAACCTCCTTTAGTGATCTCATTGTAGTGATTCTTAATATTTTCTTCACATTTTAGTCCTCATCTTCAACCCTGTCATGGTAAATGAATGGACATTTAGTCATTTAGTAAACTAGTAGTGTAGAAATAACGCATGCTTCTTCACATGCTTTTGCTTAGGTTTCCCAAAACGAGTAGTAAAAGTGAAGCGTTTTCCATGTGCTTTCAATATATTGAGTTCTTTGACTTGCATCATCTCTTTATGATGTGTAACTGTAAATGTCTTTCAGGGTCTAATTAGGTTCTGTTATTGAGGAGGATACTAATTTTAGCTTGTTTGGATGACAGATAAACAACAGTCAGAAGCTTGCAACTATTCAGTCAGGCAAGCAATTGAAGGCGTCAGAATCACATGATAATTTGTTGGAACAGTCTACCAGACGTCGGCGGCGGGATCGAAGAAAGCATGCTAAAAGCTTAACAAATCTTGAGATTGATGAATTGCGCGGCTTCAATGACCTTGGCTTCAAGTTGAATGGGGATGATGTTACTCCATGTGTCATTAGTATGTTTCCAGCAAGCAAAACCATGGAGGCGAGAGGAATATCAGTACTTACACCAACAAGGGAAAGGGTTTATCCATCACATCCTTGGTCCATAAGAAGGCCGGATTCGCCTCTGTTAAATCTGCGGATCCCTGATCCAAACGAGGAGGGTGTGGATATGAAAGCTCACTTGAGATTCTGGGCACGAACAGTGGCGTCTACTATTCGTCAAGAATGCTGATTGTGGCATACTATGGCATCTACTAATTGTCAAGAACTGGTTATGGAGATACTTTCCTTCATTGTTACTGCAAGTATGAAGGCCAAAGCGCTTCGGGCCTCTGGCAAAGATTTTTGGTGTATCTATAGTTCCAATGTGCAGCTGAGAAGACTTGCGCCTGCTATCCATGTACATAGGGATTGCTAGAGCAACATTGTACTATTTGTTCGACTCATCGAGCAGGTGGAAGTTTGCAGATCTGAGACTTGGAAGTTGAACATATGTGGAGTAATTCACTACTGAAGCATAATTTTTGTAGCCTGCAGCTATTTTAGGACATAGAAGATTGTAACAGATGAATGAGCATATGTTTTGGCTGCTGCCCTTGCTGCAGCGAAAACTGTAATTCTTATTCATTACCTAACATGATGATCTACTAATGCTAGTGTGTAATGGTAGATTTAATTGATGACTTTACAATGCTCCTATCGTAAGAAAGGAGTAATAGTCAGCTGTATATGCTTCCTGCATGTTTGTAATAAAAGCTGTTATAAGTTTTATGAGAAGTCAGAAGCCTGCTTCTGTATAATGCTTATATTCAATCATTTGGATCTCCACCTCATGTCATGTGTTCAATTCAGTGGCAAAGATGCTATGTAATCTTTGATATAAATTGCAGTAAAATTAAAAACACTATTTAAAGGGAAGGTCCAAAATATCAAAGACCTTAACATAAATGCGCATGAGAGGGTTGACCCATGTAGCCATGCTTGGTTGCTATGCTATCAGAAAATTATTGAACGATATTGTCATGTACATTTAAGGAAAGGCCTTTGCCTTTGAAAAAGCTCCGAGAGGACGGTTATTTACCATGCATAAAATAACCGACCGATGAGGACCACGAGTAAGAAGCCAGAAAGACAAATTCAGATGTTATCAATGTCCCATAAGTTTTTATTTTTTATAATAAAATTCAGTGAAAGGCAAATTCAGATGCTATCAATGTCCCTTAACCGGCGGGCTGTTGGATCAAGATGTTCCTGGCCGTTGATTCATGCCCTCTAATATGGCATAACAGGCAAGCAAACTCAGGGAGGGGCAGCTGCGCGCATGATTACCCAGCGGTCTGCATGATTCAGCCCTGGTTTCAGCTTCGGATGCTGATAATCCAGGCTGGGACAATTCACGAACCTCGATAACCAAGCTACAGCATCCCGAACCTCTGATAATCGATCTAACAGCCTGCCGAACCTTTGATAATTCCAGCTATAGATGAGGAATCTTTGCCTGCCCGGTTAAAGGGGATAAACACCCCTGCTCGCCCATACCTTCGATAAACAGGCTCGTCCATACCTCAGATAAACAGGCTCACCC
>JAANSK020199207.1:0-14534 GCA_011763485.2 Isoetes engelmannii
CGGTGGCCCTGAGGGCACCGCTGAAGCTGAAACCAAGCGCATCCAAAAAGCCCAAACGCCAGATACCCAGGCGCTCAAGGAAGGCGGCGCTCAGGGAAAACGCTCAAGGAAATCGCTTAGAAGAGGTACATCTCCCTGCAAGGTACATCTCCCTGCAACAAAGAACAAAGAGGTACTTGCTTCCCATACATTGCCATATGGTGGGCGCGAACTGTATCTAAAGTGTTTCAGCTCATACATCAATCAATCAGAAGAATTTTCGCTCCGTTGGCATCAATTTATTGAAATATTGCAGAAGAATTTCTGTTCCTCGAAACATTAGTTATATTTGTATTAGAGATTGCCTATACCCATTGTTGGGCGGGAGCTGGCGAGGAAACCATCGGAAGAAATCATGGACACCCAGGATCCCATTCTCGACGACGAGCTTTCTTTCCAGACACCGTCGGAACGCCAACAATACAGACGATACAGGTAAAGAATCTTCATGAGTCCCGGTAAAATTTAAATTAGTTACATCCCCAACCGGTTCCTTAAACCTAAAGCTTAAACCCCATAACTGCATAACATCAATGTGGATGGTTTTCATATAAACATCATTCGGAGCAGACATGCATGTTGACCATGAAGGAAGTTAGATACTGAAGACCTACAAACAGCATAACCCTATGGAACAATGCAATATTGGGAATTGTATGAACATGAATCTCATAGTTTGGCAACTGTTTGAAAATATCTGCAAAGAACACAAGCTGTAGTTTAAGTATTAAGCAGAGGCAGAAGAGTGCAATAAATATAATGCAGCAATGAGCAAGAAAAGAGTCAGATGCATGCTGCTCCATTCATGATGCCAATGGTGAGGTTTTTAAGCTTGAACTACTGCGTCTAAGGGTGTAATACACAGTTTGCTCCTCTGTGAATCGATCATGTTTCTTCTTGGAGATCTATAAGGAACAAACCAATGAGACAAACAACGTGGAAACCTCATAGTGTAACAAATGTTCGTTTATGTAGTAGTAGATATCTGAGATGTTTCACAGTCGGCATTTTATCCAGTCCATTTGAATGTGTATGTTTCATAAAGATCTGTAACCTTAGAACTGTTTCTGGTTACCAATATTATCTTCTTAAATGGCAAAACAGAAAGCGGCACTTGATTCCTGATTCACTCCTAGCAAAAGATTCAAAGAGCGCATTTATTACTGAAGAAAGGCTCGTGCAACAACAAAGTCCTGCTGATGCCGGGATTAACCAGAAAGATTATCTTTTGCATCCGAGCCCAGGCTGGAGTTCAGAGGTTGATTATAAAGCAAGTGTAGCTAAACCAGGTCTTACACCATCCAAACAGAGGTTCGCACATGGAACTGCAGACACACCACCCAGGTCACAAAGTTTGGCAGTGAAAGCTGTGAAAGAGGTTATCTTTTAATTGCTTTTGTTTACCGACCCGAATGAATAGTCATTTGATCCTAAACATACAGTTTTCTGCTGCCTGCAGGAGCAGGATGAAATTACTGATAGTGCAGAGCTCTCCTTTGAACGTTTTGGGTTGACTTGGGATTCAGCAGTGCATGGTAAGAGAAGACAAATGCAATGATGCTCGTTTGCATAAGTTTTTAGTTGTTTCAGGAAATTAGGCAATTAAATGGCAACCGTCCTGATGACGGATTTTATGGTTTGTAGGGTTTGTGTCTCCATCAGAGCTTATACAGCAATTTGAATCTACATGTCGGGATCTTGCAGAGATGGTCAGGTCGGTTGTCTTTATGCTATTTTATTCAATGTGTGTGTATGTATGTTCTTCTTTTCTTTCTTTAAATAAAATAATTTCTGTTTCAAATGAAGGGACGAGGCAACAGATTGTCATCGCATCACAGAAGATAGGATTATGAGGCAGAAATCCCAAATTCTTTATTCAGAAGCGGCATCTTGGTGTCTTCTGTGGCACTTGTATGGCAAAGGTGCAATAGTCAATCTATTCTATCTCACTGTTTTTGTTTCGCGAAATACCCCCTGTAGTAACCATCAATGCTCACACTAATCTTATTTCTTGCTTTGCTTTAAACGTGTTTGGTAGATGGTCATTGAGGTGTACAAACCACCTATGAATGTTTGTGCTGGTCTAAAAGTCAATTGCTGGAACAGATTATTTCATTCTGGAATGATCAAGTCTAGCTACATGCATAGATATATCAAAAGAAAGAAAAACAGATTTATCATCATTGGCAGAAGGCTGCTTGGGTCTATGAGACCAATACAAGTTTGATCAGTAGACAAGTAGGAGCAAATGATATACTTCTTTTTGAAGCACTAAAAAGAAAATAAAATTACAGTACTCTTTAGCAGCTGGAACAAAGTATAAGATTATATCCATTGGGTCTAGGTATCTTTGCTTAAACTAAGAAGATTAAAATGAGAACTTATTAGGAGACCTTATTTCTCCTAATAAAAATCTATCTTAGCAGGTGTGTTGTAAAAGTATTTGTGATACAGCGTATGTGTTGAGTGGTTGCGTAGTCCAATTTAGTTATGATAATTTTCATAAATGTGGAATGGTTTATAACATAAGGATTAGAATTTACAAAGATGAAAATTCACCTGATTACAGGTGGCGAGGAAATGGATTCTGAGGATGCATTTATGGTATGAGGTTTGTAATTACACATCTTTTTTCTATTAGTAAGTTGTAAACTTTTAGCCTCTATTGCAGTCTCCAGCTACATCATTTCAACAAGCATACAAGTTCATCCATGCAGATCAGAATGCACAATTATGTTTGCGCATAGTTCACTGGCTTGAAGAGTTGTCTTCGAAAGAACTTGAGTTGGAGAAGAAGGTAGTTAATTCTACACTCGTTGTTGATTATTCTATAGTTTGTCAATCTTATAGTAAAAACAATGCGCAGCTTAGTTTGTAACTAATATGGTTGTCCACTTTTTGATATAAGCGCAAGGGCTGGTACGCAGGATCGTATATTCATGGTCAAGGGGTATGGCATCAGACTCAGCATGCAATCAGGAAAAAGGTTGGGCAAGCAACACTAGTTCATCATCTTGATCCTGATGCTCCTACTCGTGAAAATGCACGAATACATCCAGAAGATCAGGTTAGGATGTGTACTCATGCATATCCATTAGAAGCTTTACCTTATACAGTTACTATTTCTTGCAAGCAGAAGTTGGAAGAGAACCTTCTAGAGGATGTGTGGAAACTTATCCGTGCTGGACGGGTTAGGGAAGCTCAAGAGTTGTGTCGTGTTGCCGGCCAGGTAAGATAGCAAAGGACTTGTCCAGCTATACATTACTATCACATGCATGTTAACTAAATTTGTGTGGCTTAGGCATGGAGAGCTGCAAGTCTTGGTGGATGTGCAGTGATGGGCTGTGCTCCATCTGTGGAGATGTGGCGGAGTCATGCAATGGATCGTGCTTTGCAGGCAGTTGAGCTTGAGAGTGGATTTGCTCACCAACGACGCCTTTGGAAATGGGCTTGCTTTTGTGCTTCTGAGGTATATCAAATCATGTCAGCACTCATGATTACAAGTTTACATCTAGGAGCATTCTCCTAGTTGAAACTGCTAGTTAAATCTAGCAAGAAAGAAAAACTAAAACTTAGTGATAAAACTTTTCAATGATTCTGTATCCTATGAGTTCATTAATGCATGCAAAAACGCTATGATGCTTTGCACATGTCTATGGTCCCTTTTTGGCCATTTTCTGAGTTCCCCTAGCCCTTCCTTTTCCTATTATTGTTTAATGGTGCTGGATCAAGTACGAAAGGACATAACATTGAGATCAGTTTTTTATCCACCTATAATTTAGACCAATAATAACACTAGGATACAGGGCTTGCTGTTGTGTTCTATATGACTATCTACAAAATCTCTTAGTATACTAGAGATAACTAAGCATATAGACATTTATGGATACCAGAGATAGCTAGTTTGATCTTTCCATTTGTAACAACAAATTTTTTCTCCTCAAAAGCTAGGCTTATGCATGCATGAATGCACTCTTGAGTATAGTGCATTCTTTATCAGCTTGAGATTGATGCTGGTCGTGCAGTTAGACCTAAGGTCGAGCGCTCTTAAGAGGATATGCAAATATGATTGAGTCGGAGGAACATTTCATTTTCGCATGCCCAGTGTTCCGGGGAAGATTCCATTGCCTCTTCCGGGAACCTACCTTCCTCCCAAAATTCATTAGATTTGAGGACCAGAAAGTATAGCTCTGTTCCTCTATCAAATGACTGATCTGGGGAGAGAAATGATCCTATAAAAAGGCAGATCACTCTCGTTTTCATTGGATGAGGTAACAGCAGAGATCATATTCTCTACCTGGGTCATCTAGCTCCACCCAGAATAGGTATCCTTAGAAAATTAAAGCGAGCAGCAAAGATGAGACGTAAACAGTCCTTTATAAGAGAAAACTGGCATCATCTCATTCTTTCTTATTGTTCATAGTCTACTCGCATATAGTATCAGAGCCAGGGCAATGAGGAAGGGAGAGAACATGAGGAGATTCATATTGCTGAGAGCAGTGTTGAGAGCAAATTTTGGTTGCAAGCAGGCGAAGAATACACGGTATTATGCTATGCTGTTGAAGTCAGATTTACCTTGAGGAAAGGTAAATTTCAGTTCAATCTGTTGCAGAGGAGTTAGATCCCTGTATTTGAAGTCGGATTAAATAAAGTCGGATTCATGTGGAATCATGTATACGGGTGATAGATGTAATTTTTGGGCTATATTTTTTTTTTTAAAGTTTTGGGCCGATCTTTGTAAATCCGGCCGGATCTTGCGCTTAGAGTTGAATCTTTCCAATTTTAATTGGATCCTGTACTTTGGGTTGGATTTTGGGCTGAATATCTGTCATTTGGATTGGATCTGTGTTGATTTGTCTAAATTAAGTTGGATATCTATAATATGAGTTATATCTGTGATTGCTTCAAGAAAGATGGCAGTATTTTATGATCCATGGAAGTTGACTCCCAATCCAATGCTGGATGGCTCCTGCAGGTGTTTTCACGCCAGGATGGTCCGCTACAACTGATGCCAAGGCTGCTCTTGTTGATCAGCAGGCTGTAGATCACTTGTTGGCATTAGCATTCCTGATATAAGGTGCCAGCTCCTTTGGATTTGCGTTTGCCCTGCCTATTACATTATAAAAGGAAGATATCTTTATCTTTTCAGACCTTACAACAACTCATGAGGTTTTATGGCCAGAAATATGTATCTTCATTTATGAGATCAGTCCAAGTGGCCTCTTGTTGATGAAGAGTTAACAGGTTCGAATGATGGACCGCTCCCCAAAGAAAAGGAAACTTCATGATTGGAAAAATGACTTCAGCGACATTTAAGAAAGAAAAGCGGGCAGCAAAAAGAAGCATAGGCAAAGAATAAAAAGAAGAGAAAACAACAGACAGTTCAAAAAAGGCCAAATGCTGTTGTCATTCCTTGGAGCATCAAGGATGGCGACTGGATCAGCTTCCTTTGTCTTAGTATTAGATTTTAATGTCTTGGAGGCTTTCACCATCCTTGCAGATCCTCAATTTTGTATGTCCTTGGTCTCATAGGGCCCTTGGTTCTTGCGTAGACAATAATAAGCCTTCGTTTCTTTTTATTGTGTTGATTCTTGCCTAGATCACAGCTTTTGTCAGCATTTCCATACCAAACTCAGATGTACGGTTAGAATTCTAAACATACTCTACTATTCATCCTTAGTTGCGAGAGCAAGAAACCCAATTCTGACTGGGAATGCATATATGAAATGGGACTTTGAATTTTGATGTAAAACATAAATAAGAAAAGAAATAGAAAAACCTTGAAGATTTAAAAGACTAGTAAAAGGATTGAAAACTACAATGATGTGAAAGGAGTAAGTGACTAATCCAATTTCATAATGTCAGAAACTGGCCGAGAGTGGTGGTGGAAGGTATGAAACAGCTATCTTTGCTGCACAAGCTGCAAATCTGAAATGCATCTTGCCAGTTTGTAATGATTGGGAGGTAATGTGAGATGCTTTTACTATTGTATCATTGTTTCTGTTTAGTTTATGAGTAGTATTTCCTTTCTTGAATTATGCAAGTGAAGTTCTGTATGATATTTTATAGTCAGCTTGTTGGGCCATTGTACGCTCGTGGTTGGATGTTCAAGTGGAGATGGAACTTGGTCATATTCAGGCTAATCAGAATGAGTCTGCAGTTGATATGAGCATTGAAGCTAATTTGGGACCTGAGGGTTGGCCACAACCTGTTGTTGATCAACAGCCTCGTGATCTGTTGGGGGTGTTTCAGAAACTTTCTTCAAGGTGTATTGCTGTTTATCTTGGTTTCATTTATGTGATATCAACTAGATATATCATCTTATTGAGTTCAACCGTGTCATAGCGACCTAGTACATGATAATGTCCGTAGAAGCTGTAAAGAGCAACATCGGTTGGTTCAGGTATATATTCAATATTTGCTGTGACAGCGCTCTGCTTCTGCACCATAATACTTTTTTAAGTGTTTTGTATACCCTTTGGTTTTATGAACATGTGTGTATTGGCAGATGGATCTTGCACTTGGAAATATTCCTCATTTGCTCGACTTGCTAAAGTCCTGGGTGTTGCCTTCTCAAGATGGTGGAAACGTGGGCAGGTACAATAACTGGATCTCCTTGATTTTTCTTCTTTCTTAGGAGCCTTTTGCCTTTTATAATAAATTCCACATACCCTTGTCTTGCATGAGCATTTATAAATTCCTCTCATTACATTCTTTACTTGATGTCCAAACATCTTTCTGTTTTTTGCAATCTTCTTTCTGAACAACAATTATTCATAGTACCTCAGATATCAAAATGGCCTTAATAGAGGTAGCCCTTAAAATTTAGGAACTGGTTGATGAAGAGGGGATCCGGAGAAATGCACGTAAGGTTACTGTTTTTTAACTTGTCTCACGTCTTTTGTGTTTTAGGCCAGGTGGACATCCGCAAATGATACGTTTTTCTGCACACCTAGTTCTGCTTCTGAGGTCCATTTTACCAGAAGATATGAAGCAGCAGTTTAAAGAGAAGCTTTTCCTTATTGGCGACCTTATACTGAACACGTATAACATTCTCTTTTTATCAAACATCAAAAGAATCAATTTGGACAATTGATATGTAGAAATGAAATGTTGCTACGTAAAATTACAGGTATGCAATTTACCTTTTTACTTGGGGAAAGGAAGAGCTTGTTGGAGCTTATGCCTCACAGCTTGCACCACATCTGTGTGTTGAACTCTTTGTGCACATGATGGATCTTCGACAAAATGATAGGTACAAGAACGAGAAACTTGTGAGGCTTTTCCTTGAGGCCATTTTAATTTGTGTTTATTTATACAGTGACTTAGTGAAGCGCAAAGTTTTTTATGCTGCTATGGAGTATCTTCCCTATGTGTCTGAGGATTCTTCAGTTGGTTGTGTATCTAAAATTTTTGACAGGTAGAGTCTATTTCTGTTTTCCTTGTTTGTTCTTGCACGCCCAGTTATACCTGGCTTTAAGAACAATGTATGTGCATTTCATCTGCACTTTGTATATGTATTTTGCAGATTTCTGGATCAGTCCCGTGAGGTCAAGCGTGCAATAAAAACTGTGAAGGATGAAGAACCAGCTGATTACCAGCAACTGGCTTTGCAAAAGGCTAAGGCTGTTCAGTGGCTTTGTTTTACTCCACCTGCATCAATACCCAATGCAGACAGGCTGAAAGCAGAGTTACTTGCTCGTGCATTAAAGCATAGGTATATATCCTCTCTGCTATGTACATTAATATACAGGTCATAGCTTCTGTAGCTTATTTATTGTTTCTGTGATTCAGCAATACTTTGTTCCGCGAGTTCTGTTTGGCGTCACTATGGAGGAGCACAACGGTTCCTGTTGGTGCTCACGTATTGCTTGGCCATCTCGCGGAGCCCTTAAAACAAGAGTCTGAAGCTGTATTTGCACTTGATCAAGAGGGTTTGCAAGGAAACTTCCAAGAGTTTGAGGACTGGGTATAAGTTCTAGTGTTTCTCACTTTGAAAAATCTACCAGCCTGTGCAGAATTTGCGGTCTAACTGTGCTATGGAATATGTCAATGCTTGCATCCTGCTGCATAATTTTCATAACAGTCAACAAAGATCTGACAATGATATGTGAAAGCTCCGCAGCTTGTTTGCAAAACATGTACCCTGATAGGCTTATGCTTTAAAACCAAGATCCCAATCATATTACACAAGAAGGGAGTAGGAATCCATGAGACTTGGATAGGATGTAATATCTTAGATAGCAAATATGAGGCCATGAAAAACGTCAATTGCCTCTGTCAGACATGGTGCCAATATTGTGACACTACTTTATAAAAAGACTTATTACTGGGTGACGTTCTTGAATTGAAATTCTCTTCGTGATTTTGATACTATGTCTACAGAGGGAGTTCTTTGCTTGTGATGCACTCTACCGTAACTGGTTAAAAAGTGAGGAAATTTCGTCTGTTGAGGAGGGGGTGAAAGCACTATCAGCTGCTCAACAAGCTCTCGACGCAACTCTCATGTTGTTGAATCGTATGTATACTTGTGAAAGAATGCTTCCATATGCATTGATGCTGTTGGGAAAAAAAATGCCTGTGCATTATTTCTGATACTCTCCTTTGCTCTTACTGCGAATATCTGTTAGGAAACAAGGGCATGTGGTTGGCGTTGGACGCATCAAGTGACCACGAGGATGACTCAGTTGAATGGCTGGAGATGAAGGTTACGGCTGTGGTACTATCAGCTGATGCATGCTTTTTGCCACCAGATGCAACTATATGCACTGCATTAACTGGTGCCTTCTACACTTGTGTGGAAGAAATAGTCACTAATCAAAGACAGCTATCTGTGAGTTTTTAATTTTGACCTGAGTTGCCCTTGTAGTTCAATTATGTTCTCCCTCTTTCTGTAGTCAGGTATGGCTTACAATGCTTTGTTATGCTTGCATATTTCCTTTTTATCACGATGTTAGCTATAATTCTGAAAATTATAGCTGCACGATGTTTTGCATTGTATGATAGCATTTGTCTTATGATTCTTATAATTTTCTTAGCTAAAGCACACCCACAGAGATAAATAAAGGCTAGCATTTGCCCTTGATACAATGGAAATGCAAGCAAGGGCCCATTTGTCCATCCATATGAAAGGCAGAGGTGCTGCGTGCAACTACGGTCTTCGTTCTTGATGTGCCAGTTAAATGTGAAGTTGTCCTATCTTGTTAATTATCAACCAATTTGAATATGGAATTTGTGAATTCTTTGCTGATCTGTTTGTGCTCAATTCAATGTGTTTCATGGCCTATAAAATTTGTTTCATGATTTATGAAATTATCCACATTTATTGGGACCTACATTCCTTTCAGGTGAATGTAGTTATCAATACATACAATCCTAGCTTTGTGGATATAGTTGTTCGTTGCTTAGCAATTGAGGGGGATGGGTTTGGATACACTGCACATGATGGTGGATTACTCAGCACTGTTGTTGTGGCTGGAATTAAAGGTAAGCTTTAGATGCAGTCTTTCTATGTTACTTAAACTGGAAATTAGTTCTATCTACAATCTGTACCAGGTGAGCTTCAGCACTTTCAAGTTGGTGTTATGCTGGAAGTTCTGCGCCTGGATGCATGGACCATAAACAGAGATGGTGCTAGGGAACCTGCAGATTATATTGTAAGAGGCCTTTGTCGCCGCTGTTGTCTGCCAGAGCTTGTTTTGAGATGCCTGCAGGTGGGCTTTCTTTTGAACTTCTATATATGTTTGTTTGCGTTTGTCCCTTGTCTCATTAAACCATTCACAGCTGCTACATCAGTAAAAGACAATTCTCTTGCTACTTAAATGATTGTTTTCTGTAGAAATAAGAACATAAAGAGACATTTTGGAACAGCATAATGACCACACTAAGGTATGGCTAAATAGGATTGGCAAGAAAGCAATGGAAAAATGTTGAATCTGTACAAAAACGGTTCCTAATCAGCAAGTTAGGTATCAAAACGCAAACACGATATCCTATCATGCTAGCAGAAAAAGGGATGCTACCATTGGAAGGGGAAGCCCTTTGCCAGTTTCTTTTGTACATAGTGAGGGTGCAAACTGTGTCTACCAATAGGTTGCCGTTTATTGCACTGCAAGAATCTCAGCAAACTGGTTGGTACCACGATGGTAAGAAATGGGCAAACAGGTGGGGGGTTACCTTGGATGACCCTACCCACAAATGCATTGGCTATCCATGAGCTGGTTATGGATAAGATGATTATCAAGCTGTGGGTAAATGCTCGAACATCAGATTTGCAGTATTAGGGTTAGCTCCCATAACCTACAAATTGAGCGTGGAAGATGGTTTGGAATCCAGCAATCTGAAGGAACGTGCAAGGTCTGTGGATTAGAGGAAATAGAGGATGAGCAACACTTTTTGATTGCATATCCAGGTTATGAAACCATTAGCAGACAACATGATATAAAAGCAAAACACTTAACTAATGTTTATATGTTTTTACAGATGTCTTCAACAAAATTAGCATCTCTAATTGTGGCAAGTAAGAGAGGCTCATTTGAGTCATAACCTAGGCACTTAGTGTCCATATAAGTTTTTCTTTGTAATTCTTTTCGTCTCCTAAACCGCAAGGTCTTTATGAGATTGTGAATATACTTATCTTTATCTTTAGGATAGAAATCATTCAATTAACATCATTAGCCTTCCCTTAAATCTGTCTCTTGTTTCTACGGATTAAAGGTTCCTTTCCCCATGCTCCAGTTTCTTGTGAACAATCTTTACATCTAAGGTACAACGGTATATGTTTTGCAGATAAAGGCTTCATTGGCAAATGCGCTGGTAGAAGAGGATGATGATTATGATGTTCTAGAGCTTGTTGCATCCAGCAGCATTGGCTTGCATTATCTCTTCAGTCAGAGGCAGCTACAGGTATGATTATGTGTACGAAGGAGATTGCTTAATGAAAGCTGCTTAACTTTATCCTCTCTGTGCAGGAGCTCTTACTTTTGGAAAGAGAGCAGACTATTTGTAGCATGGAAGCTAGAGAAAATGATCTCCAAATGATGATGTGATTGCGATCTCATCTGTAAGTGGTGAGTAATGCATTAGAAATGTTCAAAGGTATCATGCTCAATGTTGACTGTTAATGCTTAATTCCTCACATCTAATAGTTGATTAGATTATTGATTAGAGAGTGATATATGATGTCCATCTAGAAAACATAGGACCACTGCATGATTCACTCATTTATTGGCCATAGCAATTATGCCTAATAGGCTCCAGTGTAAAGTATTAGAGGTTGATTAGAAAAAATAGATGGAACTTCTAGTATCAATGTAATGTGGAATGAAAAGTGGGATATCCTTCTTGCATAGAACGGGTGACCCCCAGAATGTAGGAAGGACGCTAAATTTTGCAAGATCCAGAAATGGGATTTATCATTCGTCCTTAAAGTGGATGCTCAAACTAATGATACAAATTTGCATACTTTCCTTTATCGGGAATTTTGTTGTCTAGGTTGCTCGAAGGGAAACCCTAGGGTGAGGGGGTAATATTCTGGAGATTTGCTTGATATATGCTGGAGTATTCTTTGTGGAGGGTCGGGATCTGTGTTGGGCTGTGTACTAGAGAGGATGTTCCTGGATGGAATTGCACGGTGAGTGAGATGGTTTGGGTAGGGGCTTGAAGGGGAGGTGAAATTGGGCAAATCGAGATGTGAAGCCAAAAACATGGGATCAGAGAAGTTGAAGAGTGCCTGTGATAAAGCCAATGTCCTGCAAGGCCGGAACTAGCAAGAAAGCTAGTCGATATGCAAACATTATGCATATAGAGCAAGTGCTCATCTGGAATCATCCAAAGAGGAAGAATCATCTTGTTAGGGGGAGCTGATGGAAGAAAAAAGATCACTTCCTGCGTGCCTACTAACTAGCTATCCACCTATTTGTAAGAAAAGATGTAGATGTTTTAAAAAACTGGGTTCAGTTCATTCTGTTTAGTTAGGAATGTCTATTTCTAGACTTGGTCATTAGGTATTTCACCCTGCTTTGCAGCTGTCTAGATTTACAAATCCCTCGTTAAAGTAAAACAATTGTATGGATATGTCATTTATGTGATAAATCGTAATCATATCTATGATATAATCACATTGGATACTGCGGAAGAGTAAGCAAAACTGTAAGACAGACGGACGCAGCACCAGGTTTGACATTTATGACTGCACTTGGAAGTGGGTAGAAGGCTCTTGCGATTAGTTTTAACATGAAATTCCCACTAATGTAATGGTGATATTGCAGATATTGGAAGAGAACTTGAAGTTAGCAAGCAAGGCAGTGCATTCTCTGAATCAGTAGAAGGAATTGTTTGTGACGTGGTTAAAGTTCATGTCTGTAAAAAGTATTTTCCAGCTTCTGTGTTTTAGAGTCAAGCTCATGCTCGAGAATATTTTGCCAACAAGAGGGTTTTCATCTTAATGGAACTCACTTCACAAAAATTGCTTCCATTTTTGTTATCTCTCTAGGAAGATGCTCTTTCCTACATGAGTAGCTGTTGAACCATATGTAAAGAAGCATCCTCAGCTCATTGTGGAATTTCATGTGTCAATCTTACATTTGTGGATAGCCCATTTTGCTACAACTCGTACACCTTGTAAACAATGACGGAGAAATTCATAGGCAGTGTTTGGGATGAGCATCTTTGGCAGTCAGAGTCGTTGTATCAGTGAATTAATTCATAGCTTTCAGCTTTAGAAAGCTCATTTAGTTTTTTTGATGTGTCAATATAACCATAGACAAGAACGCCAAGCTGCAAACAGTAGTAAGGTTGGATAAAATCAGTGCGATGGGTCAGGGGCAAATTTGCAACCTAAGATAAAATGTCATGTACAACTTATGTCAACGTGAACGTAATGCACACTTGCGTGGGATTACTGTAAAAATATGTATGTTTTAAAAGATGTAATTTCATGTCCACCGGAAGTTTCTTGCAGAATTTCAAGACCAAGAATTTTTTCACAAACTTTTTTTCATAGACAAGATATTTCCCAGAATGCTAGAGTTACACACAGACAAGATATTTCCTAGAATTCTAGAGTTATCCGTAGATAGAATTTTTTTCATAGACAAGATATTTCCCAAAATTCTAGAGTTATATATACATAGACAGAATTTTTTTCATAGACAAAGATATTTCCCAAAATGCTAGAGTTATACATAGACAAGATATTTCCCAAAATTCTAGAGTTATACATAGACAGAATTTTTTTCATAGACAAGATATTTTCTAGAATTCTAGAGTTATATATAGATAGAATTCTAGACTTTCACAGAATTCTACAGTTATACATAGACAGAATTCTAAACTTTCACAGAATTCTACAGTTATACATAGACAAGATATTTCCTAGAATGTACCAGCAAAGTGACATGCTAAAGAAGTATCAACTGTTGCTGCCTAGTGGCGTGATGTTAAAAACGCTTCTCCTCCTCATCCTCCTCCTCCTCAAATCGTATGCCATAATTACAGCTTAGGTGGATTCGTTAACGAACAATTTAGTACCTGGCGAGGCTGCACAATGAGCTTGTTAGCTTCGCAAAACACAAACTTCAGGCCCCATTGACTTAAAATCTCCTCATACCTGAAAACATACGAGGAAATTGAAAAATAGAAGAGCTTCAGAACTAAGGAGGAGTCCAATGATTTAGATTACATGGATCAGCCTCACTGCACAATAGCACTAGACTAGTTAAGATACATTAAAATATCCAATGTTCATAAGTACTATTTCTGAAATCAGAGGTTGGTTTGTGTAGTTTGGCGCTTTAAACAGAGGTGGCTTACTACCTAACATACTAGTTTTCATGGCTTACTACCTAACATACTAGTTTTCATGGCTTGCAAATCACAATGGGAGAGGATAGACACTGTAATCATGGTTGGTATACCCAGATTAATGGAGTATGGATCTCTAGGGGCTTCATCAAAACTATTGCTTGAAGTGTTGGCTAGTGGCTCTTCAATGAATATATCCCATTTTAACAACTCGAAAGCGTGAGGAGGAAAAGAGCCATACACTTCAAAAGATACAGCTTATGGTGGACCACCTTCATAGGTTCCAAGCTGCAAAAGCAATGCCATTCTTCGTTATTCAAGAAATTTATGTGAACTTGACCACATCAGACATTTCTGAAAGTGCTATCATATTTCATTATAAATAAGAGATGCAGCTCAAATAAATATCAAGGATGAAAATTTAAATAGACAAGTAATCTTAGAGACCTCAAATAAAAATCAAGGTGAAGTATCAAAATAGACATATACCATAAATAAGATCAAAGGAGGAGGTAGGAGAATAGCTGAAAAGTTTGCAACAACAAACTCCACATGGTCTTGTTGCTTGTTTTCAGCTTCAGCGGTGCCCTCAGGGCCATCGCCTTTTTGCAGATGGCTGCTATGGGGGTTTAGGGATTCGACCTGTTTCTGGTGGTAGTTCTTATGGTCTAGTGGTTGGATTGAGTTGCTCC
>JAANSK020199318.1:0-14533 GCA_011763485.2 Isoetes engelmannii
GGCCATTGTACTTGATTCTTTTGTATATATATATCAGATTCTTTAGTATTTCTCTTGTATTTCTTGGTATTCTCTGCGTATTTGTCCTGTTCTTCGCGTAGGTTCATGACAGGGGCCCGGTCATATCCGCCACCACATGGGGTGACCTTGAACAGGTATATAAGGCTTTTTTGGCACGTGCACTTGGGGTGAAGTCCACAGTGCCATATCAGATACTGCGCCAGGAAACATGCTTCCTCCAACTTCAAAGGGCACCCATGTGCCGCCACCTCTTGTACTTTCAGAAGATAGTTCGCATGGAGGATGTCTGACTACCTAAGGTGGCCTTCACAGTCGCAATGGGCCCACAATGTCTTAAAGCCTGCTGGAATGACAAACAGGCCTAGTGGCATGTCCAGGTGCACAGGTGCGGACGGGTCTGCACAAGGAAGGAGCAAGAGGAATTGAAAATGTACTTGGACGTTTGTTTCCTTGGCAAGCTCTGGGACACCGAGGCTCTGGCACATGTCAGGCTGGCACAGTACAGGCATGAGGTGAACCCCACGCTTACGCGGGATCCACACCAGTACTTGTGCACCCCACTATCCATGAAAAAGCGCATGCTGATAGCTTCCATCCCCACAGGTAGGCATCGTCTCTGTATTGAAACAGGGCGGAGGGCAAGGAAAGCATATGAGGACATGACTCGCGAGTGCTGCAGCCAAGGGATCATTGAAGACGAGCATCATGCTTTGCAAACCTGCCCCTCCTATGAACAAATTAGGGCGTGATATCCTCGGCTGGTGGTGCCGAACCAGCTAATCCATCTCTTGCTGAGCACCGATGCGGCGGGATCTCTTAGGTCATATCTTCAGGCGTCATGAACGAGCGGCATCAGCTTTGTCCTTCTGGGTTGTGATGGCATCTTTATGTACAGTATATCAGCAAGTTCATTACTGCCAAAGTTTTTTCCTTGAAGACCCTTCGGAGCATGGGTTTTTTCATCCTGGTTGTAATGCACTTGCTGTTTTCTCTTTGTATGGGTCCCATAGGCCAATTGGTCTCCGTGGACGATAAAAATGTTATTCTATTCTATTATATTCTATTCCATTCTTATATTGTATGTCCCATGAGAAGCTTGAGGACAAACTCAACCAAATAATCCAACCACGGTGCCAATTACTATTAAATAGATCAGTTGGAGAAAATGGTTGCAAGGCTTTAAGACTAGATATAAGATTTGACATATTTGCATATGTGCATTGAGTAGAGATTGGAAATAGATGAGAGAGCAGGGCTGCCCACATGATCACTTTTCGTCAGGTTAGCCCTTGTATTTTAATTATTTCCCAAAATGCCCCCTGGTCAACAAGATACCACTGTATTATAGCATATTTACCTAAATACCCTTCCTACGAAATTACCAAAATGCCCCTCAGTACATTAGAATTTACTTAAATACCCCCGCATCATACAAATGGACACACTAGCAAATACCTTTGATATAGGATGCCCTTTCAAGAGAATCGATCACTGGAACATACATTTGAACAAAAATTGCATAACTATGAATATATTCCATGTGACGTCTCATGTTGGTGGTGCACGACTTATGCCCACCACTTGGAAAAATTTACATCGTAATGGCCTCTTTTATGAGCCACCATCCTCAATGCCGGTTGGGCGCCCTGGTTGACGACGAGCAACTGGGGGTAATGTAACATCTTCATTCACTTCATCAGCAGCTGTGGTTCTTGGTGCTTTTGCTGATGAAGTGAATGAAGATGTTACATTACTTCCAGTTGCTCGTCGTCAACCAGGGCGTCCAACCGGCATTGAGGATGGTGGCTCATAAAAGAGGCCATTACGATATAAAAATTGCCAAGAGGTTGGGCATAATCGTCGTAGTCGTCGTGCACCACCAGCATGAGATGTTGCAAGAAATACATTCAAACTTACGCACTTCTATTTGTTTTGAATGTATGGCTAGTGATTATTTCTCTAAAAAAGGCATCCTATATCAAAGTTATTTGCTAATGTGTCCATTTGTATGATGCAGGGACATTTAAGTAAATTCTAATGTGTTTGAAGGGCATTTTTGGTAATTTTGTAGGAAATTGGAGGGTTTTTAGGTAAATATTCTATAATACAATGGTATCTTGTTGCCAGGGGCATTTTGGGAAATAATTAAACTAGCAATAAAGTAGGCTTGAGGAAAGGATTAGGTTGGAGCCCCTAGAGCCCTTGTGGAAAAGAACATAGAAATGAATGAAAAAAAAAGAAGAAAAACTAGCAGTAGGGCAGGCAAAAACATGCAGAGATATAAATAGGTATGGTTAGGTGTATTCCTAAGCTATACCCATGAGATACCATAAGTTATTATTCCATGATAATTATGGGAAAACTGAAGGCAACTTGTTTTGTAAAAATAGGTGTTGCCACAGTAGAGGTTACCATTAGCGCTATTATGTTAGTTAGGACTTTGGTGTTTGCATGAGTCTATGTCCTCCTTAATTGCTAAGTTAAGCTTGTTTTTTAAGGAATTAGAACAAAACATGGATTTGGAGGAGTTGTTTTCTACTAGATATAGTATTTAGTTATCTAAAGATGTGTTTAACAGTTCATTAAAAGGTCGACTTTTATATTTAATGTTGTTTATATGCCAATTGTGATATTATTTTGTGGCAGTTAGGCTATGCTTGCTTGCCTTTTGCTGATAACCAGAGCATTACACTTGGTTGTTTTCTGAATATTATGGTACCAGTGTTAAACTGTAACGTTACATTACGAAGGTTGAGTAGAGTTAACATTTGTGGTAATTACTTGTTGAGAATGATCTCGAGTTTGGTGTGTACAAATAGCAAAGACAAAATTAATGTGTAAGATTCATCATTATAAGACTACTTGTAGCGTAGCAAGTCAGATAATGGTAGAGTATAAGTTGCCAAAATATGGAGATGTAAATGGAAATATTTGAATATTCCATCTCTGGAGGTCAAGTTGCATTATACAATATATGTATTTGCCTCCATAAAGAGACACAATCAGCACAACAACTAGAATGTTGAATATTTACTTTGTGTTGTCAAGTGCTTAGAAAATAAGAGGTTCCAGGATGTCTAGTGACAAATTTTGAGTGAATAAAGAGTTAAAGCATGAAAAGAAATGAATTTGAAGTTGGAGTGCGCTTACTTTAAAAATGAGCCCATGCGCACAAGGACCCATGAATGTAGAAGGCATGAGGAGAAATGTGTTGTTTGACAGTGCCGTTAAAATTGCTTATCTCACAAGGCTTGCTATAGACCAAGCACCCATAAAGGCTTGCAAATTATTGAATCATAAGCACCTGCAAGCCAGAATTTAACACATTGAAACCCGAAACAGCCATAACTTTTGCATATTATATAAGCCCTTTAAATAGTGTCTGCCATTTACGATCTTAACTATGTTAGCCGAAAGACGAATCACTGAAAGAAACTATTCGTTGCTAGCAAATGATGAAACTAACCGACATGATGGAACATATGGACTTACCTGCAATATAAATTTAAAGCAAAGCATTGAAGTTATACCTAGCAACATCTTTCTATATCTATACGACATGTGTGACAATGTTGACACTCTGCCTTGCTTGCTAGAAATTGTTTCCGAGCCAACAAAGCTATCTTAACTACGCAAACATACATTGTATCCTAGTTAACTGTTCAGAATTAGTTGAACAGAAAACACAGTATGTGAAAGGAAGATTGCAAAGAATGATAGCTGGGGCATTTATAGATCAGATCAGGAGTTCAAATGCAAGCAAGATGAATGGAGATATGTATAAAATTTGTGATGTAGCAATCGTTCCATATGCGTCTCAAAATACATATTAAAGAAAAGCATAGCAAGAAAGATCTACACAAGCAAAAAATAACCTCAATCTTCACATCTTCATAGTCTGGGACCACCATAAGCCTAGGAATCGCTATAATCCTTGGTGCTAATTTCTGCCAAAATTCCATGTCTACATGAAACCCCTTGCAACAAATCCGAAACAACAGGAATACGAGCATCAAAGCACAAATATGCCTGTATCTATAGGTTTAAGAGTCTCAATAGAAAAGCTTCTTGCAATTCAAAGCAATAATGGGCTAATACCTCTAAAAGATGAGCAAGGATGGGACACTATCGCTGAATCCATTTCTTGACAGAAAAATATATTTCTAGTTGTTTCTTGTGGCGTCCCTTTAGAATCTACATTGACATTTTATGTACATAGCAAGACCCACTTTGCCAAGCCACGTATACATGATAGGTTAAAAAATAATCCATACATTACCTGCTAGTAATTTTAGATGCCATCTCTTTTGTTCCTCTCCTGTTTACTCTTATTTGGTTCACCCTTTCCAGCATTTCAAGATTATCCATTTGTGTTGATAACTCTAGCTCTTGTCTATTCTGTTCCAAATTTTCAAGCAATGCCTCCCTAGGACCATGACCTTCATGAGTTATATTGGTAAACTATGGTGAATTTTATGAGAAGATAGTTAGAAAGAAATACAACTTGGTGCTTGCTGCTTGAGATTTTTGTGCAACGCCTTCAAGAGATTTCTCCATGTGCTCTATAGACAATTCTGGTGAATATGCCCTGGTGGTTGCGACATCTGTTTGTTACCCTCATAAGAACGACTTTTCTCTCTAATGAAATGTTACTCTCTAGTTCACCTTCAAAGTCCTTGTCAAGCTGCAGAAGTTATTGTTCTGCCACCTCCAACTTAATCTCTGCAAAATTGGATAATTTCACATCATTAGAAAACATATCAGATATACCACAGAATAACGGATCTCTCTTGTGTGTTCAGGACATTAGAGATAAGCCTTAGGAACTCAATACAAGGTCTGTGAATAATATTAGAGAAGGATTGGGTAGTCGAAAGGTAGTTCGTCACTGGGCCATAGTTATATGTTAACTTTGGTCAGGCTTGATAGGAAACATTGTCAAAGAGGGATATTGACACGAGAGAGGGTGCATGCACCAGTGTCACAATGATTGTAAAATCAACTTACTAAAGTGTATTACTAAGATGAAAACACCAATCAAGAAGACAAAAAGGGGCATTGTTCAGCATCTGCCAGTCCTCTAGTTATTATATCTTACAGTCACAAAGGACAAATGGTAACTTATACTCTATATCGAACAAAGGGAATGTCAAATCACCTATTGAATCTGTTTTGATAGTAAAAAATATCTTTCTTCCAACGTTTCCAGCTCAATGGGCATGAGCATCTCGAGATTTTCATTGGCTGCACCTGAATGTGATATAGCTCTCCCATGATGTGCAGCTCCGTTTGGTGCCAAAAATACCATGAGTAACCACATCCACTTGAACATGTGCATCCAACTGGAAGATTCCATATTTGATTCTTGCAACTCATTGTAACTATTGACATTTGGAAGGGATGGCATCAGTAAGTTTAAAGACCTGAATAGGAACCTTGCAAGAAAATATTCAACATTGCAAAATCATTAAAATCCATCTTGACTTTTTAAGAGCTCTACATGGTTTACTCTGCATCAAACTGAACAACAAACACATAAATATAATACAATCATCGAACTCTCGGCATACCATACAGGGAGATTCTAATGAAATGGAGAGATTGTAATGGAGCTTATGTTATCTAAATTGTCAATGATCCTCAGACAGGTTGGATAAGATGCCTTGGTAACATGCCTCAGAAATAAAACTAGATGGCCAGATTCCAGATTAGAGGAAGGATGCTATATGCAAGAAGATAAAGATAAAGATAAACATTTTAACGTCACGCCTCTAGGCAGCGTCCAATCGGACATGATGACAGTACAAGAGGGACCGAAGTCCTTGAACAGTACAAGGGGACCGAAATCCTAAAAGAGCACAAGAAGATAAACACTTTAAAATTATGACAATACATGCATAAGATTTCCAACGAAATTCTATCTTGTTGACGCTCTGCAGCTGCAGCATTAGAATAGAATAGCCTCAGATCAGTGCATTAAAAAGCAAGCTCCACAGTAAAGTATGTTAACGTCAAATCCATATCAGCTAAATGATAATCATTCTCTGTGTCATTCTATTAGATGTAAAATGACTGGTGCAAGAGCGCAGGGAAATGAGAATGTCAATTAGTTCTGAACCTCTTGCAGAGAATACTTTTAGCTCTTGCAACAGTTCAAAATTATACTTGATTCGTGTGCATCACATGTGAAAGAGAAAGACCATTCCACGGGTTAAGAAACAAGGAGCTTTCATTTGTTTCAATATACTTTCTGTCTACATTGATTTTTGAAGAGTTTTGCATGCAAAATAGATAAACCGTATGGCTCTGAGCACATATTGTTCTATTCCCCAGTTGAAGATTAGTATAGGCATCACAAAGACTGTAGCTCCTGCTCTACTATTAGAAGAAGTATTCTTGATTAAATGCTTGTGAGGGAAAGATCATTTGGCTTACCTGTTGTATATAAATTGAACTAAATGTCACTAGTCAGCTTGCTTTTCCCTCTGTAAAATGAAGCTGAGATTCAAAACATTTATAGGCTAACAACTATATCATAGACAGAAAAACAATGAGATGTAACCTACTGTCGGCTGTGGCAGCATAGAAAATAACTTGAAAAAGCCTGAATTTATGCTGTTATACAACTCGGGTTCATTCATGGGAGCCACCTACTGTTGAGATCGGGCTGCAACTGAGATACTTCGCAGGCTCTTCGGCGAAGTCTATCAATTTGGCGAAGTCAGGAGGATGTTTTAAGGAGGAGATATCAGCACCGTTGCATTGCAGAAGCTTCACGCCGGAAGGAAGCTTGAGTCAAACTCCGACGTACTAACTCAAGCAATTTCCTGGATTTTCTAATTTTCATAGCTCTACGATTGAATATTAGATAATCCAACGGCAAGAAATGAATCATGCTGATGTGGCACAACACGTGGATAGCTTAGAATTGCAGAAAAACAGGCACCTCGGGTTAGCAAGCCTGCTAAATATTTTGGTAAAATATGCAAAATATAGGGGCATTTAGGTAATTTTCCTTTTGAATATACCATTCCGGCAAGGGGGAGCACCCAAAAAGTCTAGTTTGATTTGTTGTTCTTCCTCTCTTTCACAGCTTTTGCCGCTTTTGCCCTCTTTAGTATCCCCTCTCCTATGAAATTCATATACAGAGGTGGAGGTCAAAAAGTTTGCACGTGGCCACCTCTAGTTTCTCCAATGTTCATCTTTCTAGTGTATTTATTTAGATAAACCTCCTATTCAATAATGTTCTATTCAAGGAAGAAGACTGTTGTGATTTGGGTGTCGAGGCAGTTGACCACGTCAATTGGAGCGTGTATAGACGGGCCTTGGTCAATCTTTTCGTACATACGTGGCTTGATGCTTATTTTCCAGCCGTTTGATCAGGATGACGGGGAATTGACCACGTCAAATGAAACGTGTATATACATGCCTTGGTCAGTCTTTCCGTACATACGTGGCTTACTGTTTAGGATGATTGTACTGATTTTCCGTACAAACGTGGCTTACTTTGAAGCCATTTGAAGGCGAACGTGAAATGAGGCTGCCACGTGTTCACGCACCAGGCCGTTTTCCTTCAGCTTCATGGCGGTCGATCTCGGGTTCCGTTATCAGCCAGCCAACGGCCGCAGTTATGGAGGAGGGACCTGCCGGACCTGCATAAGCCGTGCCGCGGCAGAGCACGAAAGCGGAGTTTCCA
Source organism: Isoetes engelmannii (assembly GCA_011763485.2). Classification (NCBI taxonomy): domain Eukaryota; kingdom Viridiplantae; phylum Streptophyta; class Lycopodiopsida; order Isoetales; family Isoetaceae; genus Isoetes; species Isoetes engelmannii. The sequence goes on from JAANSK020199318.1 coordinate 7,718, forward strand.
TTAAAAAAAGGCGATCGTTTAAGGCAAGAATCTGTAGCAATGGTGAGATTTGAATATGTCAATCGTTTTCAGACTGCTTCGGCAGTCCAAATTTGTTGGTTCAAACCCTAGATCGGGGCAGGGGGTCCACACCTTGGCCATAGCCAGGCTTCGTATGATTTAGGAGTGCGCAGGGGCGCAGGTTTTCTTCACGATATGGCAGATTTGTTTATTTGCGCAAATGGCCGATCGGGTGGGCCAACAAGAGCAACAGAAAGGATGAAGATGGGAGGCAGCGGTGTATATTTCTTACCTATCCTACTCCGTTGCTGCCACAATTGACAAGGCATATCCTGCAGTCCTGTCGTCCTGCCGTGGCTGTGTCGGTTGAGAGTCAGATCTTCTTGTCAGCACAAAGGAAGGCCTTTAGGTTTTATGGTGCTTGTCGTCACGATCTAAGGTATGGGTGGTTGTGATTCTTCCTCATTTCTTTGTTTTTCTTAAGTTACCTCCATCTCACTTCTCTGTTCCTCCTTGTACCCTAATTCTGTTGCCTTGAAGCCCTAAAAAAATCTCTTTGCTTATTATTTATAGGGTTCAGGGTTTTTCAGTGTTTTGCTTAGTTTGGAGCTTAGCTTTGTAGTAGGGCAACAGATGTGTTCCTCCTCTTTCCAAAAATTAGTCATTTTTTAGCATTAAAAAACGTTTTAGCCTCATGCCATGAAGCAGCACTTGAGATTCCCCAGACTATTTGAGGATTCAAATCTTCTTCATATTTCCAGTAAGATCCTTCCAAATTCCTATAGCTGGCATTATTAATAAACCCAAGGTCGAGTCTAATATTTTAATCAATGCTTGGGAATGTGCAGTCTTTATAATCTTGTATCAATGCGCAGCAGAAACGCTACAATAATGATTGAAGCTTTTAGAAGGGGGTTGATTATTTCAAAGGCATCAAAAGGATGTCCTCTTTTAAATAATTTTTTTCTTATATTTGATGATAAGCTCACTGTCAATCCAATAGAAGCGCTGGTATTTGTACAAGCATCCACAGTGGTGGATCAGCCTTTCCAGTACCAGACATAGCACTCAAATGACGTCAACAAGAACTTCAAACAAATGTAAGTGGTACGGTTTGACAATGGGGAAACATTTCTCTTTTCTACCATAAAGGCCCTCTCAAAACAACCCCTTAAATGCCACATCACCACACTCAACGCTTTTACCCTAGTCAAGTATCCTTTCTGCCAAGGCGTACTCCTTTCCTAAATTCCTTTCTGCACATCATTTGAGTTCAGAATATATATTCTAAATAAATTGGATTGATGAGCCTTTTATTATCTTTATAAAGCCTTCTAAAGCGAGTTGGTTCATATATATGGTTGGCAGATTAGAGCACATGCTTCATATAATATACCCAGACAGAGATCACATGAGCCTCTAGCCTCTAGCTCATGCAAGATTTTTTATACACAGACAGGGATCACATGAGCCTCTAGCCTCTAGCTCATGCAAGATTTTTAATACTAACTTAAATAGGAAGAGAAAAAGTATTCAATTCATGAATAAAATCCAACACTCATTGTCATTCTTTACTTAAGAATTATGCCTGTCTTTTTATATGTAACGGCAAAGTGCAGGCCTAAGTAGGTCTTCCTTCAGACAGCTCAAGGACACGCAAACTTTGGACCACTTAAATCTTTTTAGGATTTTTTATACAGCACGCTTACTTCACAAACCCAAAATGCCCATCAAACGCAATAAAACAAGTCCTTAAATTGGGTGTCTTGCTACCATTAGATCCTATTTCCTTTCTGGATTTCAGGAAAGCAACAAGCTAGGAAGGCCTTATTGGTCCTATTAATTTTTTTTCGAGGAAGGCATGCTCTTGTCATTTGGGCAAAGACATTTAAGTAGAGCAGATCCTTGGAGGGACCCCAGGCCGTCATGTGGCTGGACAAAGGTATTACATGGTGTCTGCACAAAGTCTGGACTGAAAGGGACGGCCGTGATGAGCTGCTGTATCTTGTAATATTACAGAGTAAAGTTTAGTGCATTGCCATAGGCTGCTTTTGCGGTTTCTGTTTGTAAATTGCAAGGGTGTTTGCTGTTTTTCTTTGCCTTTAGTGGATATATTGTGGCAGATGCACCATCTAAGCCTACTGATATGCTGTCTATATCTGCCAGTAGTGGGATGGTTAGTGGCCTGAGCCCATTTATACCTGCCTTCTTGGCCATTTAGGATCAAAGAAAAAAACAAGTTTTTTTCCTATCCTCCTATGTAAAAGTTTCAGTCTAGTTGGTCTGCAAGATTCATGGTATGGCACCAAAAATCTGGAAGTGCTAAGGCATGGTACCCATCTGGTTGTTTGGTAGATGGCGCTTTCTTCTTGGCCCACCCAAAATCTCTCTCAGGATGAAATTTAGACAAGTATATGCTGTATCTAAAGGCCAAACAAGGTGGGATCTGCTATCCTGCTAGGAACAGCATTAATTCTTTGCTGTCATGGCATCACAAAGCTCCTATAAACAACTTTTATTATGCATCTTTTGCTTTTGTTGGGACAAGCTTGAATATTTTATGCATGCCTACATTGTTAATTTTAGAATCTGCTTTAGTTTCGTTTTTAACTATGCAATGTTTTTATGCATGCCGTTTAAACTATGGGCTCAACACGTCTAATGCTTCTTTTTGGTTGAACCTTGAGCCATCATGTCTATTTTCGTTTGTACTGCATATGCTTCGCTTAAATTGCATACTTTTCTGTTGCCACAGTTTTTCCTCAGGTGGGTTTTTTTCACCTTAGCCGTAATACGCTTGCTGTTTGTCTTGTCAGGGCGGAATTGTCAGGATAGTAGATAGGATATTATCGTAATTTTCGTGGGGACAAAACTTGGCCTCTCTTGTTATTGTTGTCAACTTCTGATGCCTCATGGCAATGCCACCTCAACTTTGGACGAGTAAAGTGTCTCTATAAAAATCAAGGCAAATTTAAAAAATGCCTTAATTTTTTGTAAAATTGAGAAAATGCCCTTGTTTGTGCCGTTTAAATGAATTATAACGAGAATGATATTTTCCTATTGAAGCTAAAAATCACGTGAATGGGAGTTTGAAATCACAAGCTATATTATATTTTAGATACAAATAAATCATAATATTATTTGTAATTATAACTTAAGAATTTGGGCTTCAATTTAAATGATTTTAGCTTTGATGGCAAAGTTTTAATGGCAAAGTCTATAATCTATATGAATGGCACGTTATTATTTGAATGACACGTTTTTATTTGGATCGTAAAAAAAAAAAAATTATGGTCATTTTATAAAAAAAAATTATGAAAAGAGAAACTCTTAAAATTGGGATATTTTGTAATTTGCACATGTTCTTATTTGAATCCTCAAGAAAAAATTATGGTCCATTTTATTAAAAAATATTTTTAAAATTGGAGTATTTTTGTAAATTTGTAAAGAAATAAGGATGTTCTTTAAGTTTGCCTTAAAAATTTACTTACTACGAAAAAAAAGGACCTTGAAATTATAGGCTCAAACACATTATTTTTCATAGCGAAAAATTGAGTCGATTCAAATTGACTGCTCTGCTTGAAATTTTCGGCAGAGCTCACTTACGGTTCATGCCGCTCGTCGATCCGCCATGTCATCTTTTCAGGTCGCTGAAATTACGCCTTCTATAAACATGAGAATTGCACCTCAAAAATCACTAGGTTCCAAATTGGAGGAGTTAAATTTTTCGTCAAAATTGAACTTTTTTGTTAATTAGAAAATTGGGCCGCTGGGTTCCAAATTGGAGGAGTTACTTCCTTCAATTGCCTCCGTGGACGTTAAAATATACTTCCTTCCTTCCTTAAATTTTTCATCAAAATTGAACTTTTTTTGTTTAGATAGCCAAAAATCTTAGTAGCAATAAATGGGCATTAATGTAAAATTTGATACGTGCATAAGGTTTGATGTAAAATCCATTGAAGGTAACTTTTGTATGCAATCTTGATGGCGAGCCTATTTCTAATTTGAACCCTATCCCAATGACTTTGTCACCCAAGCCAAGCTTCAAGTCAAGCAATGATTTGAAGCTGAGAACCTTGAGTTTCTAATTTGATATTTTCTGAAACGTCGTTTGGAGCTAGGTAAAGATGCACGAAACTACGCTGATCACGCTGAGATGTAAGAGTCATTTGAACTTATAACATCATATCTATGTGAAGAAACTATCCCATAGATGTTGAGCTAGAATGTCACTAATTGGACGCTTAATTAGAATGGTGGAGTGCGTATTACATAATTGTAATAACTTGGATAACGCGTTAAGATACTTGAAGGGGACAAAGCATTTTGGTATTATCAATTGTACAAGAAATTTATAGTGGTTGGCTTCTTTATTAACTCACTTAATGGTTTGACATCCTTAAACACACTGGATTTTAACATACGTTTGTGTTTTGTGATTTGGTGGCACTTTGGCCCCAAGTTGCATTGGAGAGGGTCATGGCTACTACTTCGAAACTTGTGAGGCAAACACCATAGCTACAAAGAAAAGCAGGGGATAGACAAACTTTTAGCGGAACATAAACAAAAATACAGAGGGTACTCCTCTAACGACCTTAAGTCCATGAAAATGCCTAGCAACTGTTAGTGCGAATCTCCTCTCAAAGTCCAGAGTGGGGACCGCACGCTCGCCCTTCTCTCGTGGTCTCTCCGTCAAAATTTATCTCATGACATGTCTCATTGACCATGTGGTTAAGGCCTCCCTCCCTCCCTCCCGAAGTTGGATCCGTCAGGCGAGCGATTTGGAGCCAAGACGCTGGAGTAGGCATGCAAAATAGGGTTAGGGTTAGGCTTTCGAATTATAGAATTGTAGAATAATAAAGACAATAGATTTTAAATTCATCCCGCCCGTTGTGTGGGAGGGCGGGATAATTAAAGATAAAGTTGTTGTACAATATTTATTGCTTATATATTGGGAGACTTAATTAATAGGGAAATTTGTAAAAATGCTCTTGTATTTTCATGTGATTGTAAGAATGCCCCTAATTTTTGGTATTTGTTAAAATGCCCCTTATCCTATATACATACACGGGTTTTAGGGTTTCAACATAACGGAAGTGGTGGCAGCAAGAAAAAGGATGATTCCAACTCCAAATCGTTCCCTTTAAACAAGGGGCCGCAATTTTCCCAAACTAAGGGCCGATTCTTGTCAAGCTTGTATTTCGAATTTGAGCAGCAATTTGACATTCCTGAGCAGTCAAGCATGTATTTCAAATTTGAGCAAAGCAATTTGGCGTTATTGAGCAGCAACAAAAACGTATTGTTTCTTGAGCAGATATATTAGGCAATCTAGATTTGGAAAAATACTCTGAGATAAAGTGATGTTCATGGAATCAATAGTATAGTAGGCATCCCAGTATACATATTTCGAAGCTATAGCCAATTCCGTTCAGGTGTCAATTCCGTTCATGTGGTGAAACGCATGTATGTATAAAGGATAGGGATATTCTGACAAATACGCACAAATTAGGGGCATTCTTATAATTACTTGAAAATACAAAATCATTTTAACAAATTTCCCTAATTAATATGTTGTTCAAGGCAATTGCAACCAATATGAGGAATAGTTGTAAAAATATGATGTGTGCCAATGTGTTCTCAAGTTGTGGTGATAACAAAGCAAAGTGGCATGATGATTCGACATTGTTATTTTCGCCTACAAGGTAAATGGGAAAAATAGAAATTTACAAAAGTTGACATGGAATATCATCATGTGGCACTCCTATAGGTGACATGTCATGCCAAATAAGCAAGGTCAACCAAGAATGAAGTACAACCTTGATCTTTCATGGGGTGGTGTGGCAATGTTTGGGCAATATTGCAAGATATAGATGATGTGGGCATGATGACTAAGCATTTTTACAAGAAATATGCAACTTTTAACATTTTATAAAGGAATTATTGGCAAGGGAATTTAGGGATACTAAGAAAACCTATTTATCTCACTCAAACAAACCCTTTACAAAAAAGTGGCCTAAACATTTTCTATTTAAAGTGTATAAAATGGTAGTCATCACGTGACATGCCATGACATGCCATGTCACCATGGAGAAATATACTCTCTAAAACAGTTGCCAAATTGTCTACGCACATTCTTCATTTTTCCCCTTCTTCATATTTTGCCACCTCACCACTCATCTTTGCCATTTCACCATACTCATGCCATGTCATCTCCCATAATTTTTGCATATAGTCACTTTCTCAAGAAAAGGGGGGGGGGGGGTTAACTTGCTCTTTTGATGTCACCTCATCATTTCTAGTGATATATCATTGACATAGCACCTTGTGCGCCACTATTCCACTTTGCATTGCCACTCTGCACCAATGCAGCAGATTCTGATCACAACCTGCGAAAACTTAAGGCAACGTCGAATTCGAACAAGATTTGGCACCATATCATCACATGGTAGGGAGGGTTAGCATGTAGGCACGTAGCTGGGAAAGGTTGCCTTGGGAACTTCTTTGTAGTCCGCCTTCTGATGTATAACCTCTCCTTCCTTGTGAGGCTGCGACACAAAGTTCTAACCCCGTCCGACATAGTGAAAATTGCCAGCTTGCCTACTCAATCATTTATCCACCATCTCGAATGATCCCAAACAATCTTGTTGCTGCAAAAGTTGCTCTTGACTTCTAATTGCCACATCCGGAGGATACATTTAAATTCCATTCCATCAGTTCTTATTGCTTTGAATTTTCAACTGAAGTCGTATATGGTTAAAGTGGGACATATATTGGATTACGGCACTCATTCACTAATTTGGGGCTAGTGCTTCTAGG